>JAECUM010037209.1:0-52095 GCA_016617855.1 Megalonaias nervosa
TATATATATATATATATTCTGCTGGTGATATTAACAGTAAGATAGCATGCTTACATTAGAATTTTTTTATTAAGCTATCCAGCAACTCCGGTTGAATTTCAATCAATACTTCAGTGTTCACTGTGTGCTCACAAGCGATTCAAATATAATATTAAATATCAAAGACATACGCAGACTGAGGCCATTGGCTATAAGTAATCTCCCAAAATATCACATACAATGAATCAAATGAAAACATAAATGTTCTTTATTTATAATCTTGATAATTTTATTTTGGATATAACCCACACATTTTTCTGAGAATACAGCAGTCTCTAAGTCACTCGTTCCAGTGATATCTAGATTAAACATTTAAGTATGTGAACCAGTTAGTTTATTGATAGCTAATATGATGTCATTACTTGTCTGATGTCATTACTTCCCTGTAGGAAATATATTGGTTTTCTGGTATTGAAGTTTGTTTGTTTTTTTCTTCGTAAATATTTAAACTAAGAAGTCTCGCTTTAAGTTAGCAAACAAATATTTACGCATGTATAGGTACATGCATAAATAAATTTACACGTATGTTTTTACTACCTAGCTAATTACTTAGTTTTAATTTCTTTTGAGATGATTTGACGTCTTTATGTGAATCAGATAACTTAATTATAATGGTCCTAGCAGAAGCATTTCCATAATCAAATATAGATGGAATTACGTTTCCCTCAACTGCATGCAATTAATTTTCGTACTAAAATAAGTTAATTTTAGACTTAAGCATCGCTAAAATTGGAAATAAATCCTAATAAAACCGTTGTATATTTTTGTAATGTCGTTAATTTGAAATGCAGACAGAATTAATCCTTTCCATTGCATCACTGTAACATCTTGAGAATCCTATTGATAAAGAATTAAAATTGTGGATGACAAACGGCTCATTATGTATAAGGCTATTTATCATTGGTCAAACACCAGATCCCGTTAAATATGGTCAAAGTCTGTTGAGTATAAATTTTTAATGCCATTTAGTAAGGTTTGAACTTGCCTGCAAGATTTTTAAAAATAAAACTAGATATATGGGGACCAAGTGTCCCGAAAGCATTAGAGTCTCTACGTAGGGGATTTCAAAATTATATCGAACAAATATGGACAACATCTGTTGATCACTCTGTCATGTGTAATTATGTTTATATTAAGCTTCACGTCAAGTTTTGTCGAAATTCCAAGTACAAACATTGTTAACGCCAGTGTATTCATATCTAGCCTGATTAAAGGTCTCAACTTTGTATAACACGGTCTGATTCTGCTCATCTTGTAAGTCGTCAAACTGAGCTGATGATATGACGAAGCTTCCAATAAATACAGTCCAAACAAACGCAAAATGAGAATGAGAGCGTCATAAGGTCATAAGAATGTAATACCTATAATAGTCAAGAGTCATACCTTTTAAAACATATAATAAAAATTATATAATAAAAGTATGTCTATTATCTAAATCGTTCGGGAAATTTTTGTGATAAACATCTACTGCAAATTTGACTGAAACAGAATAAAAACTTAAATGATATAGTCTACACAAGCTTTATGGCTATCCTTTCTATGCTGACCACTCTCCATGTTACGATAATATTATTTGAGGATTATAAGAGTACATTTTCTAGCATAGTTGTTGGACATGTGTGACCCGGTACCGGCTTACTGGGTTGTGTAGGTTGATTGCTTATTTTAATTTAAAAATTTAAAGTGACCCTGCAGAGCTGTGGAGCACATGTTAGTCTAGTATTTTATATCTTGTTAATTTTATTACTAGTCAAAACAGGTGCCTTACGGTCTATCAGGCATTCTAGGCTATAGAATCAGAGAAGGCACATAAAAGATTATTTTTACAGCTATACTGTATTTTCTCTGTGATGGTAAAAATAATCCCTCAACACTCCATAACTTATATTTAGGATCTTGATACAAAATACAAACAAATACCTAAATCCTGATCAATGAATATAGCAAAGATAGATTTAGCATGCATATTCTGAAAATGTTCACACCATCATCAAAACTGCGGTCCTTATATATATATATATATATATATATATATATATATATATATATATATATATATATACGCGTCAGGGATTTATAAATTTTGTAACAGTCATCATGCCAAATACAAGCTGACTGGAAAATTAACCTTGCCTGGGAAATCTGATCTTGACGCAGAATATGACAATATGATATTACAACTAACCTTGAAACATAAGGTAAATAAAATATCGGATGTTTTTCTTATCTCTTTTTTAGTACATTAAAATCAAACTTTTATGAAAATAATTCATAATAAAAAGATGTAAATGGTACATACTGCAGACATGATACGTATATCAATGACAAGAGAAGAAAGGGTTGGAATGCATTATTGTTAAACAAAACAAATACAGGCCTATGCATCTTTCTTGATATAAAGATAAATGGATAGATATGTAAGGGTTAGAAAAAGTAGTTTTTGAGAGAGATAGAGAAGGAAAGTGGGAGAGATGTTTTGGTCCAAGAACTTAAACTGGAAACTTACACGACTATTATGTAAACAGGTTCACTGGTGTTCTTTGTGGAAATGTCGTCAAATTTCACTTTCTTTGCCTAGATGTGCTACTAGACGTATCTCGTCACGTACATAAACAATAATGAAAATCAGATCTTTAATAATGATTTATGTATACTGATTTATGTATACTCAAAACTGATTAATTTGCAAATTGTAGATCTATATTTATAATTGCATTTGCATGTCTCAGTCTGTCAGTTTCACACGATATCTATCTATCTATCTATCTATCTATCTATCTATATATATAGTGAGCAGTATAAGGCTATGGCGTTATGTTGGTATTGGCGTTGCTAAGCGTTATGGCGTTAAGCTATATATATATATATATATATATATATATATATATATATATATATCTCCTATCTTATAAGTTAACTGACTCGCCTCGCCAGCCGTCTATCTAGGCTTTTTATATTAACACCAATCTTGATATTTCTTTCTTTTCTAAACTGTTTGCAAAACATCTCATAATTGAATTGAGATTCTGATTATCTACAGTTCTAAACTATCTTTTAACGCTTTGATCTCTTAAACTAACAAAAGCGAAGGTATGATCTATACATTGAAACATAATTCTACTGTCAACTAATGTTGAAATCTTTCAAAATAGAATCGGAAAATCTCACATGACAGTAAATACTAAGTTTACGAAACTTCAGTTGTTTATATGTCCTCTAAGGATTATTTTAGTCATGCAACAAACATGCATGATCAACATATAGAGAAGAAAAGAGATTGCATGAAACTGCTTTACACAAATGCAGTACCCAGTGGCGTACTAAGGGTAAAGGCTCCCTGGGCGACGACGATGATCCAAAGCGGTTTTGGCACCCCAAGACCTCGGGCGCCAGTGGCAACCGCCCCGTCTTCTCCCCGCCACCCCCGTTTGTATGCTACTGACAGTGCCTTTTCTTTTGCATTATACATTTCATATCGTCCATAGGGGTATAGAGAAAAACTATACACGGAATGGAACACAATAATAAAATCTTCAGAACTGAATACAAAACTAGAACACTGTTTGAATGGAAGCATATAATTCATCAATGCTCCTCGTGTCTCTTAGCAAAAAGATTATACTTATACAGGCCTTGATCAGACTAATTTAACACATTGTAAAGGTAAACTTAACTTTTATGCTCAAGGATAAATACTTCAATATACACCATCTTATTATTCTCGTCTCAAGGCTCTTTTACAATACCATGTAGAATTCGCATGGATATGGTAGAATACCTTTGTACAGTATGATATTAGTATGGCTTTGAATTGCAAAACAGGTTTTCCGATGACTCATTCAGTGCCGAGAACTTGATCACCTGTACTCCGGTCACACAAAAACAAACAATTAAACATGCATCAGGAGTCGTTATTATCCAATAACAGTATAGCCATATATTGTATAGAGCGCTCCAGTGGCGTAAGTGGTTACAGCGTCCGCCTCGGATGCGGGAGATCGAGGGTTCGAACCCCGGCCGAGTCATTACCAAAGACTCATAAAAGTGGTACTAGCAGCTGTCTCGCTTGGTTCTCAGCATTAAGAGGTTAGTGTTAGGACTGGTCACCCTGGTGTCAGGATAATATGACTAGGTGCGACATGATGCTACAAGTCTGCGGCATGATTCCCTGATGCTAGACATCACCATAAACTGTCACATCGCAGACATCGCAGCAATATGACTGAAAAATTGTTAAAACTACGTTAAAAATCCAAATCAAACACTCAAGATATTTTATAATTTAAAGTGGTCTAATTATCATACATTTGGGCTCAATAGTGAGAAAGAGGCATTGCCCTCAAAGAAAATATTAAATTCTTAATGATTTTGCTAATTCTGTTCTCTCTCTCTCTCTCTCTCTCTCTCTCTCTCTCTCTCTCTCTCTCTCTCTCTGTGTGTGTGTGTGTGTTATTCTTTGAACTGGCTACTTACGTATTGTTGAAATAAGAAAGCCAGTGTGTCGATATCAAATTTGATGCCACTACTGTATGTTAAGCTAACGCTTTCAGCAAAGAATCCTTTATTTTTGTACTTTTTTGTTTTAAAAGTATAGTTTATTCTACTCTTTTTTATTTACCATGAAACCATATAAACGAAGAGAAATATGTATGGACATACATACATACATACATACATACATACATACATACATACATACATACATATATACGGGCGCAGACAAATTGTTACGACTTTTTATGGTCTTAAGCTAAGTGACAAAAAGGAGCGAAAGTCAGCATGATATGTAAAATTGAAAATATAATTTATTTCCCTAAAATAGAAAGTTAATAATTACAAATAGCTTACAGTATGGCGAATGAAATCATAAATAGTACTAAATGTTCTATCAGATCCAAAAGTATTGAGTAATCCCAGGAGTTCCAGTGGTATTTCGAATGATGTTCACTATTGTAATGATGTACCTACAGTACTGACGAATCCCGAAGATATAATCCCTCAAAAATGTCTTTAAAGAATTCATAGTTTCTGAAAGAATATTTATTTCAAAGTAATCTGAGCAGTCTGTAATTCCAATGAATGATTGAATTAAATAAATGAATCCCCTCAAGGAAATACGACTAATATGTCTTCTAAGACTGATATTAATACTAGCAGTACCTAATTCTTCACAATTCATCCTTTTATATCGATAACTAAGACGCAATAAAAAGAGTGTCGCATATTGATTCTAGAATAATCTGAACTCGTAAACAAGATCAGCTGCTTAACATTGACCAGTCAGGAATTAGGACAGCCTGACATTTCAAGAACCCATGTTCTGAAGCCAGATCACATGATGTTTACTTGAACAAGAGTAAACTCAACCTGAAACATTTATAAATGAATTTTATGTACTTAATACAAGAATGACCTATTCTTTAAAGTGCAATTCTACGATCATATTGATAATTAGTATTAAAATGTTATTAACTAAATAACCCTTGGAAACTATTATTATGAAACAAATACAGACGATATAAATAGACATAACAATACATATGTGCATAACCCGTGATTAAATACAGTACATCATTTTCTTATAATGTGTGTACAACGCTCTGATAAGATACCTTTATATTTCACACGCCTATCTATCTATCTATCTATCGATCTATAGATATATATATATATATATATATATATATATATATATATATATATATATATATATATAAACATTATCACTACAAACATATTAGCATACACATGTTTAAACTGATTGCTTGCTTTGGAAGGGTTCCCTAGGTAGCTTTGTAGAATTATTTTAATTAAGTTTAAAAAGCAATCATGACATATTTGTAATTATATAGAAATAACTGACTAAAGAATGGAAATTTTGTGTGTGTGTGGCGGGGTGGGTGGGTGATGGGAGGGGGTTCATTTTACGATCAAACGATTCTGTGCGTTTAAACATTCAGTTAACTTCATGCAGAATGTGACTTCATTTTTACTCAAACCTTCCAAACATATAGTCTTAGAATCTTAGTATCACCTGCGGAAAACAGGCAGTCATAATGTATCCGCACACACACACGCAAACACACACACAAATACACACATAGATAGATAGATAGATAGATAGATAGATTCAATTCCTTTAAGTCCTCTCGCATCATCATGGACACATTTCAGGTGGATACATTATACATTCCAAGCATTTTTGTAAATAAACCATTTGACTAATGTCATTTATGCCATTGTTTTAAAATTAATTTACAAATGTCTAAAATAACAGAGAAATCTAAATCTGACATCATATATCTAAGACTACTATCTGAGCCTTATTGCAACAGCAGATGGATGGAATGTATGTGAAATGATGAGCAATTTCTCTTCCTACCGACATTCGATACTTTTCAATTCTTAATCTCCATTTTAGCTTCCTGATTAAGACATGAATACAGATTTTACCGATACAGTTTATTATGGATCAGCAGGAGGAAACTGGAAATCTACTTGAAAAAACATAAACACACGATCAAATTTGCACTTTGTAAATGTACAACAAAGGTTGGAATAAAACAATGATGACAATTATAATGAATAGGCTGCATTTCACCAGCATTTGAAAAATCCATCTCGCATGGTTGTATTTAGAAGTGACGGACGGTAGCTTTATTCGGGAATGACTCTCTCTCTCTCTCTCTCTCTCTCTCTCTCTCTCTCTCTCACACACACACACACACACACACACACACACACATAAATATACCTTTGCCTGTATTTAGGAATTTTTAGAAATATTAGATATATTAATTTTGTATAAGTCATAGTAGAACGTTCCAAATAGTAATTGTTTTTACCTGACCTTTCAACGTTAATGTACCCAATCATAGTGGTTTTCCACTAGACACATACGGTAACATCTCATGACGTGTTATAGCAAAGGTTTGCTTACGATAGGATATATAGTCAATGAGGTATATTTTGACCAGCACAGCTGCATTTGAAGTTAATGGACATGCCCTTTTATCTTGATATATGCTCTATGTCTGCCTCTGTCTCTCATACATGGAAGAGGAATTTTCAGCCAATTCTTTATATGCTTTAGTTTTCCTGGTCTAGTTCTGAAGGTCTCCCTAAGTTATTAGAGCAACGTGCAATAGATAAATATTTAGTGATTCTTTATGATCCGATCGAACTATAAAGTATCAACCAGGGAAAACAACAATCTCATTAGAAAACTTATGCAGTAGAGAAGGTATATAATCTCAAATTATACTCGACGTTGTCGACAAAACCGTATATTTTCCCAGACACAGCCAAGTCCTGCAGTATGAGAGGGTACATTATATAGTCCTAGCCCACTTATATCGACAAGCTGTCTATGTCCACAATAATGCTTTGTCCTGGGCCCATGATCAATTGCTACTACCAAATTTTTCATACTCATGTCTACGTCGAGATAAAATATAAATGCATATGTCGACAGAAGCCAAAGGCCCATACTGAACAAACATTTGCTTTGTATTCGTTTATGTCGATAAGTTGCAAGTTCTGACCCATGCTTTAATCTACTCTACAATTACTTGTTGTTTACCCTGGCTTTGATGTTGCCGTTGCATTAACAAACGGCTATATTTTTGATCTTCCAAAACTGGCCTTTGGCAGCGACTTCAATAACATTATACACATTTCATCAAAGCCATTGTCAACAAAAGCAAAGCACTCTTTGTCAAAAGACGTCAGCGCCATACCTGAATAAAAGTAATGGAATCTGATCAATTGTTGCATTTTCCAAAGTTATCGGTGATTGGAATCACAGGAGTCTGATGTTTTATCAATAACATACGAGAAAACAGTTGTGACAACACGAAATAACTTGATCTGTATTATGTTGTATGGACACGAAAAACCATAACTGTACTACAAATATACAACATAGTGCAGATAAGGTCATTTCGTGTTGTCTCAAATTTTCGTCGTATTTTATTGATAAAACGTCTGACACATTTATTGTGATGTGAATATTTCCTCTTTTGCAGGAAAAAATAACTTTATGCTTATGCTGATTACCAAAACAGCGTAAAACGCAAACAAAATTTACAATCTCTTGAAACTAAATATCTCGAGGTTAAATAATTTCAATGCGGGGTATCTAGCAAAGATGTTTGTGAAAAAGGATTCCACGTAGAATTAGAATTTTCTTGCAGTCGCACTGTTGGTACCTCCGTCTCCACTACGTGTATATAAATCATACTGGAGTTTTCACAACATTTCCTCTGCTGCAGTGTATTTCTTCACACATATACAAACATCTGAAAATACAACTTGCTATAATCCACAGAGTAAGGTTAAGACCAAAATACATTTTAAGAAAATTTAATTTAATTGATCTTTCTTCAAGTTTTAAAAAGGATTAACGTTAACAATAATGGGCCTGCACGGTACTTCCGTAAAGTAAATGGATTGTTTTCAAATGTACTGTAACGTATATATTGTGTCCACCACATAGGAAATGTGGATACGCTAATTCATTTTGTCCAAAGCCATGAAAATAAAAAATTCAAAATTTAGGGAAAACATTTAATGATCAGTTTTAGAAAGGGATCGTTGAACAGGACTACACGTCGGTTTCAAACTAAACAGTGTAGCCAACATATCGTTTGAACCTAACTTTGGGTAAAACGTCCGGCAGCCACACGGTAGAACCAGGTTTGAATTTCTGAATCATGAATATTTTTGTTTTCTTGTTTACTGTACTAACCTTTTGAATGTGACAAATACTAGACAATAATAATAATAATAATAATAATAATAATAATAACAATAAAGATGAGGGGATTGGGGCGGGGTTAAAAGGACAATTACCATAGTATTGGCTCTATCGAACTTGCTATACTCACCCAAACCAGCCTCTGCGTGTCCTTGGGGAAGACATTTAGCTTATATTTTCGCGTCATGACGTAGCCAATGCCAATGTGATAAAGGTGCCGTTAAAAGGAACAAACAGTACGAACAATCTCATCTTTATTACAACCCCAATAATTTACTTGGCGTGACACCCCCGTGTCAAATAGGGAATGTAAATCTCCGACAAACGGTAACTTGAACCTGCAGTATCTGTCATAATATTTGCGCGCAGGTGCGTGACTAAAATACATGTAACAATGTTTGGATAAATTATGCATCTTTAATCAATATCGGTATTTCAGCTTTCCAAAAGTCATGAAAAAGATACTATACTAGTTACAGTTTATAATCGTAAGTGAATTTCATGCCCATCTAATCACAGAAGCAGTTTTTCATGTCCATTTAATGACTCATGTCTCTCTCTCTCTCTCTCTCTCTCTCTCTCTCTCTCTCTCTCTCTCTCTCTGTGAGAAGTATTAAAACAAAGGTGATATGTTCTGTGTAACATATCATTTGGCAACGGTTTTAATTTCAAACGTGTAATCATAATGCATAAAAAAGACTGAGCTTTTTCCTGGAAAAGTTTTATAGCTTCGTCCACGCAAAGCGAGAATGTTTTAACAGCGTCGAAACCATGAAATAGGTGCAGTGTTGGGTATCGGTAATGTTATACACTGCACATTAGAACGGAGGTTTAGACTTGCTTAGTTATGATCAAGCCTCAACTGAACATTCTTTCTGGAAACCAAAACTACTTGCATGTGAAAGGTTACAAGCGGATCCTTAATGTTAGTATTTTTCTCTCAAATGGAATAGATTATGTATTTGGATTCCCAACTGCAACATTTATAGATTTTTGAACTGTCGCATTACTTTGTCGCCTTGCAAGTATGTCAACATGGCCTTGATAAGACTACATGTATTGGGATACTAGTACTTGTTTTATTGTATCGATCAGACTTAGAGTCCTTGTAATGTTCCATATTAAACCCCAATCAAAATGGCTTGTATGTTTTTGTGTCTGATAAGATATAGATTACAAAGAAGACTAATGCCGATGTTTTCCTAACATTTTAAGCAAGACAATGGAGAATAAGCTCACAACAACAAACTCAGATAGTATATGTGAATGAAATCATCGAAATAGAAACTTAGGTGGCTAATAGAGGAATAGAAACTTAGAAGCTCCTGAAAGTTTGACATTTAACTTCACTTTAATGAACATTTAAAATACATCTAAGGTTTTTGAGCTTGAATTTTGCTTAAAAAGTTTCAAGCACAAACAAAATAAATCATTTCAACACTTTATCTGAAACTAAAATACGGTTGAAACATACAGCGTTTACTATTTTCTCTTCTGGTTCCATAGATTTATGTGTGGAATGTTCGAGTGTTCCTCTGAATAAATCTGTGAGATACAATTCATAACATTATAAATTATTGTAACTCTATACATTCAACATTAAATGTTCAAACAATATTTTAAGGTCACTGGCCACCTATATTGTACAAAACGTGTGATATTATTATAGTCATAAACAAAACTCATTTGCTATGTATGCACACCATAAAAAATCTTTAATTAGACTTAAAAATCCGCTTGTTTAAATGAAAAACAATTATTCGGCAATGTCCGTAAATAATCAGTAGTTTCCGCGTGCCAAAAACGGATATGACGTACATTTATCCCTTCTATTCAACGTAGCCATTCAAGTGTTTAATTTCCTCACGCAAATGTGTGTGTGATATATCTTACATTCGTACTTTTGCACAGCAAATATGGTACACTGTTTTGCATATGGAGGTAACTAAAAAAGTGATGATGGGGAAAATGTGTTCTTTCTTTTTTCCGAAAGACCCTGTTTACCAGGGAAAAAAAATGGAGTCAAGCCGTGGGTTCGAATAGGGTGAGGGATGGGAAAATTGTATCATTTGTGCCAGATTACAGTCAATTTGGCCCAAAGACAATTCGGCCGAACTCGAAAGACAATTCGACCAAACTTAACAATAGTTTGAACAAGCTTTTTTCTTCAAACAACAAGTAGATAGGAAGATAGGTTTTAGGAATAGGTTTTAGGAAAAAAGACAACTAAATTTAAACAAACTATCTTGATATTCTTTCAAAGAAAATAATCATACTTCGTAACATACATATATATGAGAGAAAAAACAAACTGACATATCTTGCTCGTTCTAATTAAAATATTTATATACATATTTTATGCTAAAAAATATATGCATCTGCACAACGACATTCTCAATTTAAGTCTTCCAGTCAAATTATCAATATTGATTTATAAAGCAATAATACTTAACAGATAATATTCTACAGAATACGTATACATTTTTCTAAGGGTAGTGTACATGAGATATTATAACAAATATATTTAGGCTTCAGGTTGTAACACTGCTGCATATAATACACACTCGATTACACAGGAAGGAGAGAGAGAGAGAATACGGTTGAGCATTTTGTCAGTGTTTAGTTGCTGCAATATGAAGCTCTTGCCAGTTAATTTTATTGTTTTGTTTTTATTTTTCAACTTGTCTTAGCGTGTGCGCGCGTAAATAGAAAGCATGTCATTACTAGTCAATATCGTCAATCATATTCACTCCATTATTCCAGACAAAAAAGAAAGGAAATAATTTTGTGTTGAATTTATGCCCCCCCCCCCCCCGCACGGTACAAACAAATTTATAAACATACACTTATTTGAAACTAAAATGAAAGAAACTAACCTTGCATTGTTATCATTTATTCATTCTTTTTCCATCATGCGAAATTTATTAAAGAAAAAATATATCCACGAACTCCGTATATGTAGTGGACGCCGGCTTGCATATGCATCCTTACTGTAGTGTGTATCGCTAATGTCAAATAACAAAATGGCAAAAGAGACGAAAATATCACCCGATTGCTTGAAGGCACCTGTCATTCATGCATGATAAGTTACAAGATGTAAACTGACCAAGATTGTATTGTATCCAGGTTAACTATACGACGGTATCTCGTAAATAAAAATCATTATTTTAAAATACATTTACTGTGAGTGCAAATGATAATCTTTTCGCTAGCATGGGTTATAAAAGTGTTATTAAAACAAGTTACTGTTGTTTATACTAATTGCTCTGCAAACGTCAATTATGATTGCATATGGCAAACAAATGGAAGCCCGGGTGATGAATAAACACAACTGGCAGCGAGCAATAAACTCCTTGCTTAAATTTACGGACAGGCTATCAAATACAAAGGTTATTTTATTACAAAGCAAACAAACCCCGGAAACTGACTTTGGTGTCTTTTAAGTGTGCCGATTTTTTCTTATGAAGTCGGCCGACATAAGGAAGCCAAGTTTGGTTCCTTTGGATTCTTTTAAGTGTGCCGATTTATTTTTTTTTATAAAGTCGGTCGACATAGTGAAGCCAATATTGATTCCCATTACCTGTATTAAGGGGAATTTTCACAATAAATTGAAACAATGGAACAGTTTTGAAAGCGACACAATCTAGTGCTTCGTGCACAAATATCAATATAAGGCTGAACAGTAAATTAGTTTCCAATAGTTTCATCTAAATGTTCCCTCTCAATAGTTTATAGTGTTTCATTTCTCGACAACAAGAAGCAAGTACTTCGTCTTGCGGGGATAAATGTACGTCATTTCCGGTTGGCGTCCTCTATAGGTGGGAAATCGTAGCTAAGGGGAAGGAACAGCGTTTTATACATTTTTTTCGAGTAATTAAATATTATTTCTTCTTTACACTTGATATTTTTTTTTTTTTTTTTTTGTTCTTTTGTACGAGTATAACTACATTTAATCATGTAATGCAAATCTGATGTGAAAGGAAAAATGTTGGAGTATGGCCGGTGACCTTTAAGGTAAAACCACTGCTTTTTTCTTTTCTTATCTTCTTGTTCAAGCACCTTTATAAGGGTAGAAGCGATTTGCGGTACACAACAATGTTCAGTACGAGATAACATTACTTCGTGAACAAAGAAGCGCGACTGATGAAATCGATAAATACGTACTTTCACTATAACCGCTTTAAAACTAGACAGATATTGATAAAGTCTGGACAAGGAAGAAACACAAATCCACAAGAATAAGCCCGGTTTAGAATTGTTCAAAGGCGTTATGGTTTTTGCGTTGAGTCTATTCCGTTCTAAAACTAAATTGTAATTGTCACCTTCGCCGGTAGACTGTATGATCCCCGTGTTTCGCCCACACTATATCAGGTTAGCATCGCGAGAAATGATATAGGTAGTGCTAAAATAAGTGAAGGGATTTCTTTTGCTCAAAGAAAAAAAATCATATGTAATTTCATCATTCTGCCGTAGTAAAATGTTTGTTTATCTTTGTTCATTTTATTATTGATTGGTATAACTGATCCGATGGAAAGCATCTCGCAAATTTTTTGTTCACCTTCTTTTCACTTAATTCTGCTTTCAAGAAAAATTACAATAATAGGACTTAAGGTGGGAGTGGGCCTCGATCATGCACTATAGAGAATCATTTCAGGTGGTGTAGAAATTGCAAATAGGGAATCTAATGACATAATGTGCAAAATAAAATTCGAGTAATGTTATATATACATATATTTCTATTATGTAGTACAAGGGGAGTAAGTAAGGACCTTGTTGATTTACACGTGACGGACAGATTGTATAATGACATTGAGTTGGAGAATGTTGCCTCTAGTAATTGTTTTATTTGGTGATGTTAATACTCAACGCGCGATTAGATCAATATTTTGTCCAAGACCATGTAACAGCTCATTTATTAGGTCAATTCACTAAAATTGGTGAATATTTTTTTGAAAAATGATAAGTTTACAGGTTTTTAACTGAATATTACGTGATGATGAAATGTTGGCTAATTTAGTAAACAACAGATGTAAACTTTTAGTGGATTATGTCATTTAAGTGATGTGTATATTTACGTCACGTGTGGTTGATTACCTCCGACACATATTTTCTTTTCCATTCAAAACGTTACGTTTGTATTTAGGGCTGACATGTGTTCCAAGATCCTGACATAATCGCCAGAAATTAACAATTCATGAATTCCTTGATCATAAATGATTACGGAAAAGCCGTATAGAGGTTTTTGTTCCTTAATAAACATGAATGTTGGTACAGTAAATAAAGAATAAAAACCACATGTGCAGAACATCGGCGACCAAAGCATTTTGGTACATGTAGCGGAGAGGGAAGCTTACAATATACCTTATTTTGTTGCTAATTCAGTATAATTATCAAATGACTTTCCTTTCGAAAAATAATTGCCTTCAATTCTATTTTATTTTATATTTAATGACTAGGAATTAAAGTTGATCCTTTATAATTAATTTTTTCTATAATCATTACGATTTACAGTAATCTCATTGGCCAGCCCCTATTAAATTTTTTTTGGCTCATACCTACATGAACCCACCTTTTGAAGATAAGCCCACCTGCACTACTTTTCTGTACATATACTCAATTACCGAGGACTGTAGTTACAATATAGGGTCACTCAAACTCAGACTTCTTACGTAATATTTTAATTACGAACCTAGTACTGGACCCTTTTTTTAAATAAATGAGATTTCTTTGCTAATGCAACAAGTAAAATAAACTTTAAATGAATATATAAACATCATCTTCTTACATATTTTTATGTGAAGACAAGATAGTACCGTGGAAAATAAAAGATAACACAAAATACTGTGGTCATAGTGGAGACTCGAACCCAAGACCTTCACATTATTAGCATGACTCTCTAACCAACTGCACTTTACAGTCACTGCACAAATGTATTCTTGCATTTTACACGTATGTATTTGCCAGTATAGTCTGTTTACAGAGTTTATATATACACTTTTCATATCATATTTGGTTACATCTGATACAATTCAAGAATGTACTGTGCAAGCAGAATATTTTAGATCGGTATTCGACCTGGAAAAATGACCCTACCATTATGTCCACGTCAATGAAATGCCAGTAAATTTTCCTGTCGTCATACTGATCTAAGGTATTTTGTCATATCTTTTCTGTGCGTAGTTCGTTTTGTGCAGACAATACATGAGTAACTTTTGGGTTCATGTGGTCTGAAGGAAAATGACGGAAGGTTGCGAGTACAATTGGTAGTGCACAATACGATAGTCAAGCCAAGATAAAAGGCTGAGCAAATGTATCAGTTGCCCATGAGCCCCCCACCCCCACCCCCAAGTGGGTGTTCCGCAATGCAGTAAGATTGTGGTTATTTGTAAATCTTTTATCTCATTTTTGTATTATTTTATTTTCGGGAAGGTGTGTTTGTTTTGCTTGGAGTTTTTTTCTAATTATCCAAGGCTTACAACTGCTTTCATCAGGCCGCAACGATGGTAGTGCCAATGCTTAAAATAAGGTCCTGTTTAAGGTATAGTTAGATATTCTCGATAAATAATATATGTTAGAATGGAAATTAGTGGTGAAAAAAGCACTTTGCAACAATCGATGTCATGAAGTATACTTATGTTACAAAGTGCTTATATATCAATATTTACAAGTTAAAGAAATTATAGACACACATCAGCAAATCTCAGCCTCAAAATGGAGTATATTATAATGTTCATGAGTTGCAGTCTGATTCTGAACATGCTGTATTCAGAGCAAAGCTGCGGAATTGGAGTTTCATGTAATTAGTGAATTTGGTTCTTCTTCAATCAATATTGGGGCCCCAGAAGTTATTTATTAACTTGAATGTTCATTTCAATAGGCAATTTTTAATTAGTGATGTGAACATTTCATGACGGTAATGCAGTCTATATACTTTTGTCCAGCACATGTACACGTAACAAGACGCAATTTTCTGTAATTTGTTACCATGAAGTTATTCGGTTTTGAAGTAAAAACAATGCTAAACATTTTTTTTCATGTACACGCTTATAGAGTCAGCCATCTTTACCTGCACCAAGTCACATAATCTCCTTATTCATATTTTTCATTACGTATTCAGATTGGATGCTGAAGAATAAAACATATGATAACAGCAATATGTATGATACTATGTGCACATATTTATAAACAAAGAAATAAATAATCGGTGACTATTACAATTTTTTTTCATATCAATATTGAAAATGAAATTTTTACCGTTTACTCTCTTTAATAAGTGCAAAGAAGAAAAAGCAAACAATCCAGGAGTTTTAAATTACCGGTAATAGACAATTACAAATACCGATTTTATACATAACATTAAACATCGCATGAATGCACGTTTATCAGTAATTCCGGCATTATAATATAACCATTTTCTTTAAAATTAAAGTAGCCCGCATGAGTGAAACAACATACAATTTTCAGAGATTTCAATTTAATAGGGAAAATGTCTTGAAAGTTTCATGCTGTTTCATGACTGCAGGGATAGCTTAAATTTGTAGAAATACCTTACAGTCAGCTGCATTTTTCAAATTTTCCTCATTCTGCACCGCACGCGCGGCCACCAATGACGTCATCGCGCGCGATATGTATGAAAAGGGCAACGTATTTTTTTTAAAGACAAAGGTATATCTATACAAACTACATAAAACACCTTTTAAAAAAAAGAAAATAAATTTGGAATTTTCTGAGGCCATTATAGAGCTCAAGAGTCCCAAGTCCTTTTGCATGGCATTTTATATGCAGAATTTTAGAGTAAACGCCAGCAAATTTCATGGATAGTCAGATTAAAAAACTTATAAAGAAACACTTGGTTTCTCAGACTCATTATTGCAACAACGTGTAGGTAATGTTTATGTGTTCCTAGAAGTAGTAAAGCAAAGTTTGGAAGATAATTGTGTTCAAATTTTTGTCTACATTTAAAACCTCTTGCAGAAAAGGCTGTATCTTCATCGTGAAAATAGTTTTTCGTTAAAGACGATTATACTTTTATTATTATTAGGAATTTAGAATAGCACTAAGTAAATTGCAAGCATCAGCTCGTTGTATTGTGATATAGGACCAATTTCATTGTGCATTAGAACATAAGTGATGCTTGGAAAACGTACGCAAGTGTATACCATACTATCATTGGAAGCAACTAGTATTGTCAAATTTATCTCCTTTCATCTTCTTTCAATTAATTATTAGAAGATTATACACAATTTAAGGAAGTTTATATTTAGAGCTTTTAAACATCACATGGAAGTATGCACCATAATATTTCAGTTAATTTTATTTAAACATTTAATAAAAGGGAATTTTCTCACCCGCCCAATACCAACTGCTTTGGAAGATGATAATTACCCATAGTTACATCTGTTGCTTTAACTGCTTCAGTTGCTGATAAAGTGATTACTTTTTCATTTTCTCTTTTATTGTAATTGCATATATGGTTTTGTTTTTGCCTCTTGCCTTCTCTAAAGTTATGTTGTGGTAATTAATGTAGATGCAAGAATTATAATGATTTAGATTTTGATGATACGTCAGAAATTTACAACATGATAACGGATTTCTATTGCTTATCGTTTAATATATGTCTGCCATTATTTCATTTCGGTATTAATGCTAGAATACAGTAAAGATTCTCCATCATTATAATCACATTTACATTAGTCGTGTAGCATCACGTGGGGTGTATGGTAATAGTACTCTTCTGAGCCTTCAATGATATCTTTTCAGTTGATCTCTTTTTTGTATAGATCTGATTATGAGCTGATTATTTGAATACAATCAAGTTTGCTAGGGGTCAAATATTTTTCTCCGCAGTGTTTATTAATTTACGATAAGAACAACCAGCATAATCTAGTGAAAGCTAAGAAGTAAATATTGTACTTTTACCAACAAAATGAAGAAATTAATCTGTTTAGAGCTTACTGACAAAGTAATGTATTGCTAGGAAGACAAACTATGAACTTAAGCTATGAAATTTCACCAGGTATATACATATCGAATGCATAAATTATACACATTATACAAGAATATGTCAATACAATATTTATATAATCATGTTGTTATACTAAAAATGTCTTTTGTTAGTATATGTAACCGTAATCGATTCTGCCCTAAAGTATTCTATGGAATAATGTCAGTGGTATACGTAGTTATGTTCACACTCTGTATTTTTTCAATATACAAATTAGATTTCTACGATTAAAATGTTTCATTCGATACTATCTACGGTGCAAAATTTTGCTTGAACAGTGTTAGAGAGAACATATTCATGCATGATTTATAACAATGTAATATCTGGAGATTAAGTCGAAAGCTGGAAACTTGTTAAAAATGTCCCGTACTACAGAAAATTTTTAACAATTAATAATTGTTATTGTCTCAGTTTACATACATAGATACATACATACATACATACATACATACATACATACATACATATGTAAATATTTTTGAAGTCATATAATGGAAAACAACGATGTAAACACATATGTGGAAGTGATCTGTGTATTAATTTGAAATATGTTTTGATAATTTTATCACGATTTGCACTGCTGTGAGTGTTATTTTCATCAGAGTACATTGGTTTGCTGGAAAATAATGTCTTAATTGTAAGTGGATAAGCTAATATGAAGAGACCACAGTATCATAGAGTTGTAGATGTTGAGATTCAAACAATGAATTCAGCTGTTTCTACTTGTCCGCATGTGCAGTACCTATTGTTAGAAACATAATTTAATAATAAATCGTTATTTAAGCTACTGCATTTGGTTCTCAGTCGCGTATCTAGACTTGATCCAATATTTCTAACTAAAATGTCAAAATTGTTTGGCCTTATAATAAACTTTTATAGTAATGGTTGCGAAATGAAGGTAGTTTAAAGCCGGTGCCAATCGTCCGACCACCTTATAGGACAATGCAAGTCTGTTTTCACGGCATGTACTTTGTAAATAGATGGGGCAGTGTTATGTTATTGAAATCGAGACTTTACTCGGATCACAATTACTTTCAGTACTAAGCTTTCCATTGTTTCCAAATCGAAATAAATCATATGTCAATCTAATGTATCTTCGAACATGAACTCCCGGTAAAGTTTATATTATGGGTTATACAGCTTTTTGTGAGAGGGTTGACTGTAAACAAAAGAACAGACAAAGGACCACGTATTTCTTTTACGGACCAGCAACAATGCTTCATTACTCACTGTGCACTATTGCCAAAATACACACAGACAACCACACCATAATGCTCATATTGTAAATGAATGAACAAATTCCTTAAAATCAAAATCAATGATGTCTAAATCTAACTCGTGTATCACCACCCAAATTGGAGATGAAAATTGCTCTAACAACAGAATGTGGTTACATTCGGATACTGACGAGAAGTAATATTTGTGATCTGAGTCCTATCAGGCTAACGTATTTATAGCCAGTTTTAACCAAACTCTTATGCTATACCTATATCAACTATGCTCATGAGTTGATTTATGAATTTCATTGTATGATACTCAAGATCAAGAAACGATCCCATCTCGTCCATCTATGCAACGTTATTATGACCCATATAGCCCTATATTTCCATATGACTTTTTCAATGAACTTTCTCGTTAAACCGAACCTGAATCCAGGCTACTATATGAAACCTGAAGCCCTACCCGAACCTGTGAATACAAACCAAAGTCCGCATGTAAACAATAAAAAGCACACCTACACAAAAACAACAAAATGTAACACTACACAGGGAGAATTGCAAGACGCGGAACATGCATATGAGCAACAGCAGCAAAGACGTGCATCACCCACAGTGGAACAATAAAAGAAAGACGTGGAACTATTCACCGACCAAGATCTACTGCACCCACACCGAAAAAATGTTCGCTCTGATTTCGCACACAGGAAAAAGAAGTTGAATGCATGTGGTAGTACAGCAACAATTAAAGAAAGTAGGCGGCCTTGATGGACTGTGTCGTCGTCACGATTTTTTGGGTCGGTTGGAAACACTTGCTGAGTCGGTTCGCGTGGGCGAAAACGTACCAGACGGCATTAATGAGGCCTCATCGATTCGTAAATGAGATTTACCTGTTACAATTTTGCGCCTGATATTGTCAAAATTAATACAACAACTCAGGTTAAATTTACCTGTGACTTTATTAGTGGAAGTTATGAAGTTTAGTCTCAACAACGCGAGCATCGCATGGTAATATAATTATTACTTGGTTTTGCCCCTACGGAAGCCACAGGTGATCTTATATCAATTACTCCCACACCACATCCATGTATCTTCCATACAACAATCCCCGGATGAAAAACCTTCGGTTTTTTTTCTTGTGGACCAGGATGGCCATATGTCAGACTTACGCAGGGAGCCCTTGGAAATATAACTCTACATTAGAGATCGGCCTGACATTTAAATATAATGACAATTGCGCGTGGACTTGTAAAATCCGTGCGTGCTGTTAACACGAGAAATCCAGTATACGCGGGATATGATGAAACTTGTCTTGGCGATGTTGTACAGGGATTGTTTACAGGTGCACCAAAGGTGCTCGTGGCAGTGTCTTCGCGTGCTGCAGTGATCGCTAAACAAGCTGAAAAGCGAGTCCCTGATAGTATCAACATCGATGCTCTGGATCGGTTAAAAAATTTGGAATTGAGGGCAGTCCAATCGATTCGAGATCGGCTTCTATGATTATTCTTGGCAACCAAAGGTTGAACCAAATACAATTACATTTTCATCGACGGCAACAATTCCAGCTACAGTTAGTAAAATCATCAATGAAGCCGCTCAACAACGTCTGTCTGATTTAGTGATTGCAAATCTGGTAATGCGAAGTGGATTCGAGCAATGCAAAAGGTATTCTACGACATTACAATATATACACCATGGCTCAATTAAAAAATGTATACGATCCCGTGTTCAACATGAACGCTCCTTTGTTGCGAGATTCAAGGATTGGCCAGGAGAATTTCAGGTTATGACATATCTCTGTATTTTCTTCCCTGCGATATATTTTTGGAAGTCCAGCTTGTCGGATTTGACAAACACAGACATCATGGATTCAACAGCATACGTTTTCTGATCAATAAAAAGAAAATCAAAGCAATTCTTGACAATGTCGGCATGGCTACAGCAGTTCTTCGATTCGCCCATTACAGTGATGATCACGCATCTATGATGTTCATCAAAGACACGAACCACAGTCCTGAACATGTACAGTATGTGAGGAGACAACCTCAAAATCATGTACGTAACACTGCCGCAGATGCAGAAGACATGCTCATTAATATCAATCCTAATTTCAACCGTGGATGTGTACAGAGTCGAACCCAGCTAACGCGCGCGAGGAGTTTTCCTGTATGATTCAACTCACATATTCGGCTTTGTTAGAAACTTTTGTAAGGTTATATCGGGGGTAAACACGTCAAGTAGACAAGCAAACTAAAAAATGCAATTTTGGCGCGGTAAGGTCAACATTCCCAATGCAGCTAAAATTTATATAACATTTCAAATGGTAGAAAATCTTAATTCGGATAAACGAAAGAATACCTCGGTGACATTAAAGTTATTTAAGTCAGAGGTGAAGCAAATAAAAATCAGAGTTGAAATATTTCCATTCCTCGCACCAATTCCACTTCTGTTAGCGACTACATCTCCAGCAGTTGCAAAATCGGCTTCTTTATGGTCCGTCGCAACTGCATCCGGAATGACTATGAAATAGGCAATTGGAGGTCGCACACAAGATGAAAAAGGTCTGTGATTATTCAGTCGTGGAAACCAGGGCTCCCGAGCGGAAGTGGTCTTTGGTTGTGGTTGACACATCCATTGACCGAATTTTGTGGGAGGGAATGACAATGTCAACGAAACATTTCTGATGTTTCTTTATGCGGGATATAACGGGGGACTCAGAGACGCTGTCGTGTTGGTTGCGTTTATAAAAGATCTCGTCGCCACAAATACGCTATGAAAAGTTAAAAAGACTGGTGATGAAATGAGTGTTGGCCTAATGATGAACATAAACCAAATTCGACTAACGAAAGAACCCATCGATGATGATGCCGCTGCAACAAAACAAAAAGCGGATATAAACTTCAGTGAGATCATATCCCACCCCGTCACATTATCCTGAAAAGAGGCCGAGCAGTCCTAACACTACACGTATCTCCTAATACTGGGCACCTAGCAAGGCACCTGTTACTACCATTTTTATAAGTCTTTGTTATGACTCGGCCAGGGTTAGAACCCGCGACCTCCCGCATCCGAGGCGGACGCTCTGACCACTAGTCCTCCACAGCTGTCCTCTTTGAAGTGTATTCGTCTGCTATCACATGATGTATATTAGTATTCAATTAGCTGTACAAAGCCAATTATTGAAAGAAGATACTGAAACTCTTGAAGTTAAAATACTAGAATCTAAGGATTATTTTTTCGGGTTCTATCGCAATGATAAATCATTTAAACGTTATTGGGTTTCAGGCTCGTTTAAGGTTAATAAGGAGGAGAGAATAAGTTTACATGGGTTAAAAATTGTGGATTAATCGTCTTGGGGCGTTTGTGCTTATGATTATATTAGCCTAAATCTTAGAGCAATCCCCTGTAAGCTCCAATTTCTTCAGGACCGGATTTTCACTACAACATGAGTTGGTAGGCAAATCGAGACTGGTCTCTGCCCGGACACAAACGAATTCTGTCGGAATGTTTGTCAAGAGAAGACAGGATCGTTCGTCTCTGTATCATTTTGTATCAAAGTTCCTGATCAAACTGGGGGTGATTTCTTGGTCTACTTGCTCGCCACGAGACAGAGCATCAAGTTCCCCGTTTAGATCTTCCAGTCCCAGGTCAGAGGTCCTGGCCAGTGGACGTTTTTGTCTGAGGTCGGGTTGACCATTGGTTTACGCCTTCCCACCCTGCAGGACGATTCCGCATGTGCTGCTGAAACTAAGGACCTCTTTTGCTCAGCTCATTTTGATGGGCCCTCTCTGGTCTCAAACATCGCTGTTCAACGATCTTTGTGAACTGTTGGTGGACAAGCACAGGATATTACCCGAGAGAAGAAACCTTCTGTCGCAGTGGAGTGGCTATGTTAGGTACAACAGCACACCTATTTTCCACCTTCACGCTCGTCTCATCTCAAGCAATCTATCCGCCAAAGCGAGTTTTAAAAAAAGTTGTTAAGTGTATCATTCAGGTCAGGAGACGCTCCAAGAACAATGTCTATCATGCTAAATTTACAATCTTTTCTGATTGGTGCATTAGGAGACGCATTAATCCTCTATGTTCCTTTAAGAGCGCAGTGGATGACTTCCTTCTATTCCTTTTTCAAAATAGAAAATACTCGCTTTCTGCTATCAAAGGACATAGGGCAGCCCTATCCAATAAACTCAAATTTTCAAAAGGTCCAGCAGCTACTTTCAAACACGTTCAACTTTAAGACGTTTGTTTTGCTTTCCTTAGTGTCCGCGAGGCGAATGAGCAAGCTTAATGCACAATTTTTAGAACAAGAGTCTCTGCGGTTCAGCGGCAATAATGAATTAATTTCTCTCCTTTGCCATTCGGGTGTTTAGCCAAACAACAGCTTCTATCTTTTCTTCCATTACTAATAAAGATTAAAAGTCTAAGTAGGATCTGTGATGGGGATGATCAAGATCGATTATTATGCCTAGTTATGGCTTACGATTATATTTGATCACTTGTAAAGGGAGAAGAAAGGGTAGGAATTGTCTTTTCATTCCTCTAAAGTAGTTCGCTAATATTTCCACATGCACGGTTGCTATCCATATTCTTATAACAATCAAGGAAGATTTTCAGTGCTTTGTCAAGTGGAACTTTTCTTTATGAATATTAAAGCCCTTGATGTTCAAGGCATTGCTACACCATGGGCACGTCTATTTAATTCGACTTTGATGGAAGTTATAAACGGTGAGTTTTGGCGCTCTTACACTACATTTCCCTTTTTAGCCTTTATTTATTTTTTATATTTTAATTTTTTTTAAATAATTTTTTGAGTTACCTGTCCAAGACATATTTTATCTAAGGCCCATAGTCGCAGTGCAAAACGAGTGTCGAAACAAATAACATCCTACAGTATAATACATTTCCACCATAAGGACAAATATATTCTTGTTTTAATTAGCTTTTTTAGGTCCATCAACCTCTCACCAAAGAGTCAAACTCAGCTACGCAGTAACGATAGATGATGATAGATGACGATTTATCATATTAAAATCATCTTTAAAAATATTTGTTGCGGGGAGAACTGAATTTATTGATGCAATACTTACCTGATGCTATCGCCAGATTCCCTCCTTCCTCCCTACTCTGATGTCCCATTAGTAGTCTGCGTTCTTGAAAAAAATCAGAACTAGAGTTCATGGGTCTGTGACGTGAGGAACAGACTGAGTCCTTGTTTAATTAATAGGACTTTTAACATTTTTTAAAGTAAGCATATTGGATGACGAGTTCTTATTGCATGGACATAGATTATTTCCGTCCCAGAAAGGGTGCTACAAAATATATTTAACCTCACACCACCCAGGACCACCCAGAAAACAACACATTTTAAAATTCATGTTACTCCACTGCAGTTTAAACTATGTGGGCCAAATTAGCATTCGTTTTATGCTCTTGGTTGGGGGTTTAATTTTTGTTGATCTCGTAACTCGAGGTGATTACGTGCAGCAATGTATATTAGCTAGCATCATCCCAGCCTTGCACTGATAATTTATATTTTGTATTTCCCTGGCTAACGCAATTCTCTCTGATTCAAGTGCTGTAGGAAAAACTGCTTTCCACTGTATGATTTGCAATATATGTAGTTTAGTTGAAACATAATACATTTGGAGGTTTAATTCCTGTAGAAACAGCCATGTAGAGTTTTGCAAACGCTACCGTTTTTCTGTTTTATTTGTTTGTCTTGTCTATGTTTTGTATATGCCTTTCAAAAAGACTCATTAAGAGTCGAAAGCGCTCAGGCTAGTTAGATACTAGTTTTGCACTGTTCGTTGTCAGTTTATTGCATATATATATATATATATATATATATATATATATATATATATATATATATATATATATATATATATATATATATATATATACGGAGAAGTAGAATAAGACTTTAGAACTATACTGATATCCTCTTAGCAATTTGCAAACCTTTATTATGTCCAAGTCCCCTTGCAGATAAAGAAGTAAGCTGTCGAACATATAAGGAACATATACAGCAGACTAGTTATAGCCGTATGAAAGAAACCACTCGCACATAATGCCACAGTGATGAGAATTGTGAAACAATTTGTGGATGTGGATTCAGTGAGAGTACAAAAGGCAATAACAAATATAAAAATATAAGAATATAGCAAACTGTACTGTAAAAAACATACTGAGGCAAGAAGAAGACTTTCTGATCACAGGAAGTGTTGATGCGCATGGAAATTCAAGATTATGAGTAAGTAAGTTTAGTAATTAGAACAAGTTACGTGCAACAGTGTATCACCCACTGCGTATCTGAGTTGAACAAACTTGAATACAAAATCTTTGCACACAAAACTTTAAGCTTGACACCACCAGCGCCAAGCAATGCCTGTCTCACCATGCAGGAAAATGAGATAAAAGGTCACTCGGTTTATTTTACTTTCGATGTGCAAATGTCTGTACCTTTTTTGAGCAATATTGCAAGTCAGCACCTCAACTTAAATTATATCTTACCATAGCAACGGTAATGTTACCATTATAACGGTAATTTTATCGTTTCAACGGTCAATTAACTACGCATCGATAACATATCGGTCTCTTGAATATCATTTGTAGACAGCGTAAATAGATGCACCATTTACGAAAGACAGATAGGATGTAGAAAACGCTAAAACTGTGTACCGTATCCAAACAAAAACACAACAATCGTATCAATTTTCCGGTAAGGCTTCATTTGAAGGCAATATCATGACGCGACCAATTGAACTACTTGACTCCATACACAAGCTGCTAGAGATAAAGTCCATAATAAATATCCAAAATTTGTATTCCCTAACAGACTCCGCGCCTGTTGCCACCCCGAATACCAACCGCACTTCTTTTATATATAATGATATGTCACGTCCATTGCTAGTCCTTTATATGATATGTTACGTACACTGCTTGACCTTTATATAAAGATATGATACGTCCATTCCTTGACTTTTGTATAATGATATTTTATGCCCATTGATTGACCTTTATATAATGATATGTTACGTCCATTGCTTACCTTTATATAATGATATGTCATGTCCATTGCTTGACCTTTTCGTCATCTACTAATCTTCGTGAAGAAACGTTATTCCAAATTTGGTTACACTCAGTCATTCAAAGTTGATGGAGTTCACGTTACAAGGAACTCCATGATCAAACTCGTTCTTTTTTACTTATCCATCCTCCTCATACATATCAAATATGATCACTCCACCTCAACCGATGTAGATGGAAATTAGGTCACAAGGAAAACAGTGCGGACAGACGGTCAGGACCTATCACAATATAACCCCAAAAGTGCCGATATTAAAACACTTAAAATTTTAAAGAAATTATTTGTTCTTGCATTTGATATTATTACATGCTACACCGTATTTCATTTCTAATGAAATTCGCAAAGGAAATCAGTAAAGATCACGAAAGGGGAAGCTCCGTCTACATGTATGTTTTATTTAAGAACGTCCGTGTTTATACGTGAATGTACATGGGTAGCTACCTATTTATGTGAGCAAATTCGAATGTTAGTACTTACGTTTGTACGCAAGTATGTTGGTATGTACGTGTATGCATGCATGTATCTATCATTTTTGTCCATTTGTCATTATGTATTTCTACTATCAATCTATAAGTCAGTGCATTCTTGAACTGTTTAATACGTTCACAACTTTCATCAAGCAGAACTATAGCAAACTTTTGTCCATAATACTCCCACCAAATGGGAGATCCCATTTTATTTTCGAAAATGACGAAATTTAGAATTGAGAACACGGTCGCCTAACATGCCCCATCCAGACTCTATTCTTTGATTGCATTGCCTTATTCTATAGACAAAACTATCCTACCGAATCAAAAACTAATTTCATAGAAGTCACAGGTTCATTTACATTACTTAGGCTTGCTCTTCAATATACAGCCCTACCTTGATTTAAGTGTTTGCAAATAATATCTACTGACAATGCGAGAGTAACTACTAGTTACTACCAAAATCTTGTATCATAATAATCTGTCTTTAAACCCTTCCATACATCCATTAATACATATCCTAACAGATTTAACATCTTGTTTAAACAAGATATGTAATGCATATCTGTATTATGTATATTGTTTTCATAACAATAGTTTTGTAAGGATCATTTAGTTAATGACATGTTTAATGTTAATATGTCTTGAATGGGTTTGTACTTTGAAGAGGAATCATGTATAGGGTGTACAATGTTTCTTTCATAAATTTCAAGAATGAGTAAACTTTGTTTAAGCAAACATCAAGTGATCCGACAAGGACAGCCGTTCTTGAGAATGGATGTCCCGGGTTTCCTAAAATGACCGAGTTTCTGATTAACTAGAATAAACCACGTGAGCCTTATTGGATGCAGTCAGAATTTCAAAATCGCAGAAAGATTAATAAAATCACCAGAACTGCTTTTTCTCTTCCGCGTATTAGCTTGGTATATAAAAAGGTGTTCTGTGCAGAATTAATTATTCTTGACAGTACGACTGATCTTGGAAGAAATAAAGAAGATCGATTTATTTATTCAATATAATGATTCGTTGGAATTGTTGGGCTTTAATGCTAACTCATTTAAAGACTATTTGGATAATAGCTGAACGAAATTGCTGTATTATTCATTCAAAGACTGTTCGGACATATAATAGCTGTACGGATTTACTGTGAACTCATTTAAAGATATTTGGATTTATAGCTCTATCGGATATACCGTGAATTCAATTAAAAGACATTTGGATTGATAATGTCAGTGATTTCTTCTGTACTGTTGACGTATCAGTACATTAGAGTTATCATTCGGAATACCTTTGGAACGTATTCGGATTAATTGAAACTATTGGAACTGATATAACTTATAGGATTTTAGAAATACATTAATCACTGTAAAGTAGTTTTAATTTTTCACTTTGTATTTTAGGGATATAAATTGAGATTTTAAAATTTACCAGACATTTTGGTTTTGCTCTTGTTTGTATATTAGTTTAAGACCCCCGTAGATCCTAACAATACTATTCCTTTTAAACAAGATAATATTTTGTTTCAACAAGATCATGTCTCGTTTAAGGAAGATCTTCTTTCGTTTAAACGCGATGTTACCGTGTTTAAACAATATACTAAATTGTTTAAAAAAGGATTGTATAGGTTAAACAAGACAAAAATATTTCGCGACACTATCCAGCCACCGTAGATATGTTAACAAGTCCTAGGAACAAGCGGATTAGCCGATAGTGTTGACAATAACAATGTGATTGTCCATATTTGGCATGACAAATCGCTTTACAGAACAAATAATCGATGTCATCTATATATCACACTTTAGCGATCGACGCTTCCAGAAATGTACGAACAAGTAAAACATTTTCTTTATTACGTAATATTCTGAAAAACATTAATTATCTCCCTCGAAATTGTTTAGATGCAATAATATAAACTTTGACAATAAATCTCTGATCAATTGATTGTAGGTCTCGATTAACATATATTCCATCAAATATAAGAAACTCACTGTTATATTGATACAAAAGCTACAGTTTTTATATAGTTTGCTATATTGTATGTATTTAATATTTTCAGATGCAGTGATGTGCTCCAAAAGCCGTGTCTAAGATAGTACAAGAGATGAATAAAGGTAGTTCATATCTAAATAATGGTAACTGAATGATATGATTCACGTGGACAAATTCAGTTACTGTGCTCTTAAAGTCAATGTTAAAAATGCTGCGCTTTAATTCATATTTTAACAAAAGAAGAAGCAGTTGTAAAAGAGATTATTATTGCTGTAACACGTAATAAAAGAACTGTTGTTTTCATTCTAAGTTTAGACAAAATGTCCAAAGCTTCTTCTGCTCAATCATTGAATCTGTCTGCAGCCGGAAGAAAGTTCCAGCTTGGAATGGTGTATGATGCGTACAAGAATAAGCTCTTCGAAGATCTAATTCTACTCAAGAAATGTCCCGATGTGGGCAAGAGATCGAGACTTTGCCCATCTCTAAGTCTTGATTTGAAGTCATCCTGCACTATAAAAGAGAGGATAGAAGCTTTTCGATTTAGCGGCCATGTGAAAGTTGGAGTAGTTTTTGGATTTTTTGAATTGGGGTCGGCTTCCGCCAATTATATTAATGATCAAAGTTCTTCAATCGGACAGGCTAGAATGACGCTTCATTACCAACATACAATACGATACGAGGAGCTTGACATGGCGACAATTCAAAGACTGTCTTGTAATTATGAGATGCTCAAAACTGCCAAGGAGAGAGGCGCAACACATTTTGTCGCTGGGATGACATATGGGAACCACGTAATTATTGACTTTAAATTCACCAAACGGCATGAGAGGGAACATGATCTACTAGATATCCAGCTCAAAGGGCTAATTAGTTGTGGACAGTTCTTAGCCAACAAACTCAACAAAGATAAGACACAACTGATTAATGTTGATGACATTGACTGCAAACTTTTCTGTGAAAGCATGGATATAAAACAACCCGAGTCCTTCAAAGAAGCTCTAGACATCTACAAAAACCTGCCCACGACACTTCAAAATGCAGAAGCTGTGGACTGTGTTTATTTGCTACCACTCTCCATCATTGACAAAGATGCGAAAAAATTCAAACATAGTCATATAGATGAAGTAACTATGCAAATATTGGTTGATATCCGGGATGATCTTTACGAGCAGGAAATGCAATGCGCTGCCATGGAAAAGCTGGGAATTGATACATCAAGTCGAGTGGATGCCATGCAAAAGTACACAGAGGATCTCAAAAGTGCGCTGTCCTCCACTAATGTCGAAAAGTGGAATGAAGAAGTCGTGAAACACAATAGTTCAAAGTTTCAGATGCAGAGATTCCACACATGGAAGAAAAAAAAGATAAGAGGTAAAATGCTTCTTAAATAGTTGCTCCGTTTTCTTCATGGTGATACTACATATGACAGAAAATAATCGACAGCATTTTTCATTGGTTAAGATGCACAATCTATGTGGGCTTGTTAAAAATACTTTTCAAGGCTTTATCACATCTTTAGAACTAGCGACTGTTTTTTTTTACTAGTGTTGGTGTTTTAAAACACCAAAGTTATACCTTTAAACAGTTATTTATTAAAAAGGTTGTACTTAAATGAGGCAAATTGTGCTAAAATGAACCATAACATAATTGCTCCTCTAAATCTCTTTCAGTTTACAGTTTAGTTCAGCGTGTTGATCTATACAAAGTTGACCTTTATGTTTCAATAATAATAGTGTCATATTTCTTTGTAAATTTATTTAATCCAAACATTGTGATATGACTGTAATGTCTAGATATATAGTCAAAAGTTTAATTAGCTACTTCATTATTGGCATTAGCTGGGTTAAAAAGTGAACAATTTTCATATTTTTCTCATTCAGAACAGACTAAAATATATTCACACAAAACAAATGTATTCTTATAAAGCAGTTTATGACGATCATTCATTTCCTCTCGACAAACATGTAATAAATCTATCTTCCAGTAATTCATATAGTCATTGATCTCCTAAACAACACTGATCAGTTGCATCTGAAATATGAGATGAAAGGATGAAAATTTGATCCAAAGCGAAATGTTATTTAAGCTCTTTACATTTCATCACGATGTTTTAGGAAATGATAAAACTAGTAGTAGACTGGGGAGGAAATAATATAAAAATGCTTTATTAAGCACCAGCGATATGTCATATAATGTGATTTTCTTTAGTACATAGAGGCTACTGATAGTGTTTTGTCCTGCGAATCACATTGTAAACAGGGATAACCATTTTAAAAAATACAGAATTAAACACATATAACAATACAGATTTTAAATCCGATGGTAAACATTGAACACGTATTGTATACTAGCCATCATGTGTAATATAGTATTTAATAGACTAGATAAGTGCATTGTATGTTTTGTAGTGTCTTGATTTCAACTAAACTGAGAATATTTTGATTTCAATCAAATATCACAAGATCAAATTAACTTTTAATATTCTGGACATAAGAACAAAAACAAGGAATCTGAAATCTTGTTGCTCATTATTGGGATTAGGGCATATAATCTGAGCAGTATCATGCTCTTTTTGTTTTGGTAAAATGTAATATTTCACTTTTTTGCCAGTCCATTAATAAATCATTTCATAGTTTGAACGAACAGTTGTTTTACAAACAATGTCAATATAAAATTCAATACAATGACACAAACAATTTATCAAGTATTCTGCATGATGCCATGTGGATAAATAACTTACCTGAACAAACGATACAATTTTAAAACCACTATTACCCCTCCCTTGTCCATTTAATTCACGTAAATTCTGATAAATTTAACTGTATTCAATAGTAAATTAGTTGCATTCAGCCTCATATGATCTATGAAAATTGTAACAAAGATGAATATTTACGTCACATTTTCATTTAGATCACGCAAGATGTGTATAAGTAACATGTACTGAGCTATTCGTACCTTTGTGCATCATCATCATAAAAGATTGTGAACTTTCAAACTTCATCCTGACTGTAAGTAACAAAACTGTCCTTTGCTAGGATTTAAAAGGTAAATAATTATTGCATAGTGATTATAGACTTCATCATCTAAATGGGCAACATGTTAATTCTAAACAGAAAGATCGGTTTGCTCGACCAGAACGTTTGTTGAGGTTTACCTAAGGTAATTCAGGAGTACATTAACACTCGTCACTAATCAATAGATATTACTCTAGCTGAAGCAAGCAAAGAATAAAGAAATCAGAAGTATGAATCATTCTATTTTATTACCAGAAAATAAATCCATTTCTAACGTCGACATTAAGATAGGTAAAACAGTCAGAAATTTGAAATACCAAAAAAGAAAACAAAGAAAAGGCTACATTTCTAACTGTACGGAGGAACAAATTAAATCACAAATGTCACTTTAGGTGATCCAGTTATTTAGAAATAAGAAAACTTGTAGGGAAGGGATATAGATGTCATTTTGTACGTACCAGTAAGATTCATATTTCCGCAACAAACACGATAATATAAACAAAGTTTAGCTAATATTCTTGTAAAGCTGATCCTGTGTTGAAGATGATAAAGAACAAAGCGACTATGACATATTAGATGCTATCAAACATGGAAATACTGGAGTACCATAGTACATGAGAAAGCCTTTAAGATATTAAACAGAACAAAAGATTCTTAAATATCGACCAGTGACCTTGACCTTGACCTTGAAGACTGGACCCCAAAATGTCGTCTGGAGCCAGTGTCAAAGAACACCAATTTAATCCAGTTATCTTTCTATTAAGTGCAAGAGAATATGTGACTGAAACCTAAAATTTTGACACACGAACTGAACTTCAAGACTGGATCCCCAAAAAGTATGCGACTCAACATTGGCTTATTATGTGCAAGTATTCAAGAGTAATTTTGCAATCTGCATAGGCATGAAAGTTATAGTACAAAAAGAACATTTTCCTAGAATGCTTAAAATATTCTGCAAATGATCTTGACCTTGAAACTAACATCCGTAATGTGGTACATGACACAGCTTCAAAGGTTATGTATAAGTATCAACGTTTCTTCACTTTATCTCAAATGGTTTGGAAAGTATAGAGTAGAAATGAAAATGTGATACAAAACATAAAATACTGATTCTAGACCGTGACTTTACAAAATTGAAGCCCTAATATGGCATGCGAATCGCCTTCTAATTATGATTCATATGCAGACAAAACTTTCCACCAAAACACAGTTAGGCTGTAAGTTACAGAATAGAAACAAAAGTGTCAGAACTGTTTGAACAGACATAAGGCTGAAGGGATACACATGCATTGTATACAATGCCCCCCCCCATTTTGCACAAAGCGACAGGGAAACAATAATAAAAGGCACCTAGCCACCCCACCCCACCCCATCTACTAACAAAAGGTAAGCTCCTACAATTGGTGGCTGCATTGAAAATCATTGCATTAAATGTAATACAGTTCATTTGCACATAATTTTTGACTGATGACCGTCAGAAATGTTAAAGTTAGTCATACTGTTATAATAATAATATTAATAATAATAATAATAACAGAAACAACAAAATTATCATAAAAGCAACAATAACAACCATTACAACTACAACTAATAATAATGGCAGCAAAACAATCATCACATTAGCAAAGGATATTCCAGTAATTTGTGTCACACACTGTGAAGCATTAGTTTGATGTGATGGAGACTCTTACTATCAAGTATGCCTTAAGAGGTATGCTCCTTTATTAAGATCTTCAAGTCCTGCGCAGACATTGCCAATAGCTGGAAGTCATGTTCAAGTAAAATCACACTGTTTTTGTTTCGTTAAGATTCAGTTGATGAAGGTTCAGGACTGTTTCAAGCTAATATGACGTTTTCCTTAAAGAAAAATTGCTTTGTTGCTAGACCAACCCTATTTTTGCCTGCTGACTTTAGAAATGTTTCCAAAGATAAGAAACATATTTTAAAGCAAAACTGTTTCAAATTTTTTGGAATGTTTTGACCATTAAGGATTTTATTTAATTTATAGATAAAGCTGGAACATTTACTAAAAATATTCAAATGTATTAACAATATGCAATAACCAAAATGAAGCAGTTTAATCAAATCGATTCATAACTCAATCGGCTTTTCAATCCGCGCATTTTAAGTGTACATCTGATGGGTATTTATACGTAAAACATTCACCAAACATTCAATTTTTAAGACAGTGTTTATATGCTTTTTGTACAGCTCTTACATGTAGTGGATGTCAACGTGTATTTTCCACAGAAAGTGACTTTGCTGAACATATGAGGATGCGCGAGGGTAAGAGAAACATTTTTCTCTAAATAATCAGGAGAGAATAACATTACATTGCGTTTCAGCTTTAATTTATAAGACTATATCAACTGGGATCAAGTGTCGTATCCATTGTGCGTGCCTAGTGCAAAACTAGATTTCAAACAGCCTAACCATTTTCGACTTTCAATGAGTCTTTGTCGAAAAGGCAATTATAAAACAGAGACAAACATGACAAACAATAAACAAAATGAAAGCACTGAATTTACAAAATTTTATATGATTATGTATAATAGATGTATTCTTTGAAAATAGATTTAGCACATAATTTATTTATATACGGACATTGAAACTATCGTTTTCTTAGTTGTGGGGTCGTGGCATTTATCTTAATTAGTCCCTCACACATTCGATCCCTTGCTGGATCCAATGCACTTGAACGGACTGTTCTTCGTTATATCATTTGCATTACTGCTCTATATTTAATCATATATGTATAATAAGATTTTTCCAAAACGTATATTAAAGTAATTTGCTATATGGATAATTTTCCAGTTGATCATACCAGCAAAATACTATGCAAATACTTTTGAAAAAATGACAATATCAGACATCTAATAAGGACAGTAGTATCAGTAGTTGCAGCTATAACACCACATACAGTTATGTTATTCGTTGTTGTGGTAGTATTTCGGAATGAGACAAGTTGAAGTTAAATAATAAAGATGTGTGTGTGTGTGTGTGTGTGTGTGTGTGTGTGTGTGTGTGTGTGAGAGAGAGAGAGAGAGAGAGAGAGAAGCTAATCGCTTCTCTCCCCCCCCACTAGGTCTTTGACAGTGGCATAATAATTACAATCCTTAAAACTACAATAGGTACAGGGGATGAAACAAGATGTCCTCAGATGTGTTTCATGACTTACTGATATACAAATTAATGGAAAAGATTGTATGTAACATCAGTCAAATTTGATCGGTTAATAGTACGTTCATATGACGTCGTACATTCTGACCGTCAGACACATGTATTATGACTATCGTCTATAAAGATTTAATATTTGTAACTATATTAGATACAAGTAATATTTTTTACTTTCTACTTTTATTTAAAAATGTTATGCTGTGATATTAATAAATAATGTAAATGTATACATATGCAATAAACTGACAACGAACAGTGCAAAACTAGCTTCTAACTAGCCTGAGCGCTTTCGACTCTAAATGAGTCTTTATCAAAGGCAAATAGAAAACACAGACAAGACAAACATAAAACACAAAAAGCCTGGAGGTTAAAAAATTTTGCATCACTATTTCTACTTGAATTAAAGCTTGAAAATTTTGACTAGTTGGCTTCAACATGAGGTTGTTGCTGAAACATATCTTACATTGACCTAGAAATCGATGAGCCATGCCGAGATTTGTTATGAGGATGTAAAGTTAAGTAGCCGCAAATAATATCCCGGATATTTCATTATTTTATTAGTAGTTGTAGGCTTTTGGGTGACTAATAAGCAGATCAAAAGAATTATTGAAATTAAAATGCGCCGGCTGCAAAAATATCATGATTTTATTTGTGCGTGTTTTTCTAGTCTTCTTGGTTTAAACCGTTTGGTTTCAATGTTCTATGGCGGTGAATCCAGCGCGTTTCCTTTTTCTTTCCTGGTTTCAGACTCCAGTTGGGATTGTGTACAATTGCAATAAGTGTTGCATCACTGAATGTGTGGACATGGGAAGAGAAGTGTTCTGCAACTGGACTTCTGTAAAACTTTTTTGTCATCCAATCAGATCTCTGAAGATTGATCGTTTTGTGTAACTTTTTAGTTTCTCCGACATACTGAAGGATATACATTTTACAGGTGATGAGATAAATTACATTCTCTGTTTTGCACGCACTGTTAGGACCATGTATGCTACAAAATGTGCTGGTGTCTGTCATGTGTTGACAGGTTTTGCATCTTTTATCGCCACAGGGGCAAAGATTGACTAGGTTGGCATTAGCTTCGCCTGACTAGGATGTTTTTGAGGGTTTTTGTTACCGGTAGGCTACTACTGGTTTGTTCGGGAGAATTAACTTTAGTGTGTCACACGATTCCACTATAGGCCAGTGTTTCCGGATGAGTTTACCTACTTTAGTGTCGTCTGGATGGTAGGTCAGCATAAATGGTGTCCTATCAACCTTTTTCTTCTCTCTATATTTTAGTAGGTCATTACGGTTCGTTGGTTTAGCCCCTTGGGTTGCTTCCGCTATCAGGTCTTTGTCGTAGCCTCGGTTAATCAAAGGTTCAGGTAAATCTTCAGATCTTTTTCGGAATGTTTGGAGCCGATTCTGCGTATCCTCAGTGCCTAGCTATATGGGATATTCCGAATGCAGTGTTTTGGATGACAAGGGGTTGGGAGACGATATTGGTGTTTATCAGTTGGTTTTGACTAGATGTCTATATGAAGGGCACGAACAAATAAAATCATCAGATTTTTGCAGCCGGCACATTTTAATTTCAATAATTCTTTTGATTTGCTTATTAGTCACCCAAAAGCCTACAACTACTAATAAAATAATGAAATATCCGGGATATAATTTGCGGCTACTCAACTTTACATCCCCAAAACAAATCTCGATATGGCTCATCGATTTCTAGGTCAGTGTAAAATGTTTCAGCATCAGCATCAAGCTGAAGCCAGCTAGTCAAAATTTTCAAGCTTTTATTCATGTAGAAATAGTGATGTACAATTTTGTAACCTCAAAGCTTTTAGTATTTATGTTTTCTTCTCGGTGTTTGGTATTTCCTTTGAAAAAGACTCATTTAGAGTCGAAAGTGCTCAGGCTAGTTCGAAACTAGTTTTGCACTGTTCGTTGTCAGTTTATTGCACTTATCTTACTTAATCCCTAACAAACGCGATCCATTGCTGGATCCAGTGCACTTGAAAGGACTGTTATTCGCCATATATATATATATATATATATATATATATATATATATATATATATATATATATATATATAATTTAAATATTTTTTTCAAATATGTTCAAACACAAAAAGTGCAAATAGTTTAAATTTTCAGCATATAGAAAGTACAATTATGTCATGATGGAACCTAATTTCTCACTTTATTTGTATAGCTCGTCCGTGTCGCCGTTGTAACAAAGAATTTTGTTCAGACCTTGCGTTCGCCCAGCATAGGAAGAATCACGAAAGTAAGAACAAAACTTCGCTCTAACTTTAATTAAGAGAGAATCATATAATATTTGCATTTCAATTTTAGCCTATACGACTCCATTAGCTGGGATAAAGTATTTTATCAAACGGAGCATGCCTGGTGCAAAAACAAATACTAAATAATCTTCGCGTTCGACAGTCACTGAATGTTTTTCGAAGTTGAACACAGAACAGAGATAAACAGCCGTAACAAGGGATTTTCCACCCAAAGTGAGCTTATAAAACATATTTTGGATCGCCATGGCAATACAATTCTTCGCTTTTCAACTTTGACCTTTTACAATTATATCATAACGGCAGCTAATTTTCCCATTTTATTTGCACAGCTCATTCATGTCCCAGATGTAACAAAGAATTCTACACAGAAAGTGAGTTTTCTGAACATCAGCGATTCCACGAGGGTAAGAACAAATCTTTGCTCTTACTGTAATCAAGAAAGAATGATACAATATTTACATTTCATCAATATATGACTGCATCAGCTTGCATCTAGTATCTTATCAAATCGTGCGTGCCTAATGCAAAATTATATTTTAACTAGCCTGAGCTCTTTGGCTCTCACTCAGTCGTTCAAGACAAACAGTAACTACGAGGGAATGAGCCGAATTTTCAAACACCAGGGTGCTCACCGTACGATATATATATATATTTATATATATATATATATATATATATATATATATATATATATATATATATATATATATATATATATATATATATATATATATATATATATATAAGTTTTATTGCAATTAAGAAAATTTACAAAAGGTACAGTATGAAACGATATATCATCAGCTGTATTTGTATTTCTGGACTTTATTCCATCAGCATCATAACCTGGGAACATTAGACTAATTAAGGGTAAATATTGCTGGTCGTCAGCTATATTGAATATGGGTAGTTTGTTTCACTTTAAATTGTAATATTCATATGTTAATACTATTATGCAAATTATGTAAGTTTAATAGTTGCTGAAACCTTTTGAAGCGCACATTGAAAGAGCAGACGTATTCTTATTGTACCACTTGATTCATTATTGAATACGTGTTGAAGTAATTTAGATATTTAGCGACAGCATTACAAATCCAAAATATAGATGCTAAGTGAGCGACACGGATTGTTTATATATGCGCTTCAAATGGATTGATTATTATTTTAGCTCTACTGATCATAAGAGTTTGATGGGATGGTCTGTCCACCGTCACCCTTTGTCCATCCGTTAGTTTATTGACTCTACTCATCCTCAAATACTTCAATGGTTCCCATGAAACTTCATATACAAATTCATCCCAGGTTGTATTTTTTCCTAAATAAATATAGTGCCAGTCAGATATCCAATATGACCGCTACAGCAGCCGTGTTGAAAATCTTAATATTACTGAAAGACTTCAAATCATGTCTAGTTGGTTTTAATAAAAATGGTGCCGATCTGATGTCCAATATGGTAGCCATGGCAGCCATATCAGTCATATCGAAAACTTGTTATCGCTACTCCTTCTGAAAGGAAAGTCTTTAGACACGGGTATTTTACCTTTTACGAGAAGGTTTCTTATAATGTTTTATTGATTAAAATGAAAATGGTGCCGATTTGACTTTGAATATCACCACCACATTAACCATGTTGAAACTTGTGTAATAGCTACGTCTCCAAGATGGATGGTCATATCAATATTGTGTTTGACCAAAAGAATTATTATAATGTCTAGTTGGTTTTAAATGGAAATGGTGTAAATTTGATATCCTATATGGCCACCATAGTAATCTTCCTGACAATCTTGTTATTGTTACTTCTCCAAAACCGGAAAGACATAGCAACATTGCGTTTCTGCCTGAAAACTATATATTTTGGGTCCTAAAAAAATGGTACCAATCTGACATCCACAGCAGTAATTTGAAAATCTTCTTATTGCTGTAGAAAATCAGAGATGGTTTAAACGTTCAGCAGTTAAAAGGAAGAAATGGTCTTATAGTGAATTTATAGATGTTCCTTATGGTCATTATAATATCAGTCCATTCAAGAGATTCTTGCTAAATATATGTCATCAATACCGACAACTAGAGGGACAGAACAATGGGTGGAGGGTAATATTTATAAATGACCCACCCGAAACCTAGGTTTGACTACTTTTTATAGCCGACATACACATATTTCTTACAATTTAATGTTTAAGAAGATAGTGGGATATTTCCCCTTTTATCGTGGTATATGTTATTCATTAAAATATGTACATAAAAATAAATTTACATGGTCGAATATAAAACTTTTCTCAGTATTAATTTTACTTGGTTGGTCACGCAGAGAATAGAACCGTGTATTTCTCTTACATGCAAAAATAAGTTTTAAGATAATGGTCTCTTTGTTGCAATCTTATGCAAGCTTACTAGACAAGTAGATCACGTTGAGGTTGATATATCTTTATATTAATGATTGAACTGATATTAAGACAGCTTTCAATGCAAAACTTTTCTTTATATACTGTACGTTCTATCCACAAAACCGATTTACTACCTTTGAAATCAAAGTAAAATCTTTGAAAAATATCACTGTACGGTTATGAAACCATGAAAGAATCTGGAGGTTAGGAAACCTTTCTTTAAAATTTCTAATAAATATAGCACTAAAACTGTGTAGAGATAATAGTATTTCTGCCATTTGTGGAATGTTGTTGAGAACAGAAAACATGAAATTTCATATAACTATTTTTGTTATCTTAGGCTGCAAACGCGTAACTAACAAAAAGCATGCAGTTTTTGTAACAGTAGTGCGAAATTTATAGCGTTATTAATGTATAAAAAGATTGCTGTTTAAAATAATGTATTATCAAGCTATTAATTCGAATATAGACTACCCCATCATGAATTTCAAACTATTGCAATATGTTTCATTGCTTTGTTGGACATAAGGTGAAAGTGTTAAAAATGTTTGATTACTTAAACAAAGTGTTTTTACTTTAAAACATTAGCTGAAATCTAGCAAATGTATATAAGGACAATGTGTAATTTTCTTATTCCATTTGGATTTCCTTAAAGATAAGGTCCAGTATAAGTACTTAATAAAGTTATGATTAGCAATTTTGCACTGTTTACAGTGTAAATATTGTTTTACAGTGTAAATATTGTTAATTGTATGAAGGTCTTGTGAGTATGAATCACTTGAAACGTTGTAAAATTAAAGGACGATCCCTAAGAAAGTAAACTATGTACATGCTTATGAAACTATTATCGTGACGGTAAAAAAATGACTTTATCATCCCAGTTTGACCATAGTTCATATTTATCTGATAACACAAACCAACTGCATTTATTGTACAGCTAGCATCAAGACGTTATTTCGGTGCATAATTTCAACTTCTAGCATCAAAATATTTCGAACGATTTGTCCGAAATGATTTTTATTACATACGCATTTAATCTTACATGACTGATCTGGTGTTCAATACAAATGTTCAGTCTGTTTCCGTGTCAAACCCCTAAATTATCCACACCGTACTCCCATCCTGGAACTACTTTAAACTCGGAATATTCAATAATAATAAACTGAAGAAATATCGGCAATTATTTATTGCTATACATTTTAAGATATTGTATGTAATTTCCATCAATGTCTACACAGACACGGCTTTTTACATTTTCTTTTAATCAATCATGGGGAGGTGGAAGGTTGTAAAATGTATCTAATGAAAATGGTCCAATTCGCAATAAAGGCCTAATGGGGGAGTATAGTAAGTAGCAACGAGGAGTTCATGGGCATTTCACAGTATCTGCCGCCGTTTACATTTTAAATATTCTTTCGACTGCAGGAAACAGAACAGTATCATTTAGAATTTTCTTGTCAAAATATCCAAATAGTTATTACTAATTTATAACAATCCGCATGTTAGAAGGAAAGAATCTTCGTTTTGTTTTATATAAAAAAAATAAAAACGACTGAAGTATCACGTTAAAGTTAAATACATCAATAATTTCTTGTAACGAAAACAAAACTAAAGTTTGCAAGTTAAATTAATGAGCTTTCTGTATAATTGTATGAATTTAATTACTGTCAATATATTATATTTGCCTGAAATTTGATTGGAAGTGGAGTGTGTATTCAGTAAGTATTGTGTAAAAAAAAATTCGCGTGTTAGTCCATTTGAGAAAAAAGAAATATCCAATTGCCTGTGATTACAGTTTAAATCCATTCATATATCCCATAAAAATCAGTCATCGCACTGTATCTATTGGGGCCTAGTCCCTGGTTACGTATTGGTCTACATCTTATGGGGATTTTCAGTGGGTTGGTTTGTACCATTATCTTTCATAAACCTCTAAATGCTTTAATTCAATTTTTTAACTGATAAATTTAAATTAATTGAGAATCATGTGTGAGTACACTGTGGATATGTAACAAATAAAAGCTGCATAAGTGCTTTCTTCCGAGCCGAGGAAAAGAAAAGTCGTTTGATACGACGTAGAAAAATACACCTCCACCTGACGGCCTCGACATATGAGGTAATCAAATTCGTTCTCTCTGCCGACGACGAACAAAACACATATAGACATTTGCCTATATCTCTTAAATAAATTTCCGCATCCATCAAATATAATATCAGCGTTTTTGGAAGGCAAAATATGCCAATGATTCGAAGTCAAAATATACAGAAAGTATAATTATGTGATGAAGTAATCTGCTTTTATTTATCTCTTTTTGAACAGCTCGTACGTGTCGCCGTTGTAAGAGGGAATTTTCCACAGAAAGTGAGTTAGCGGACCATATTATGAGTAGTAAGCAGGGTAAGAACAAAATTCTTCTCTAACTGTAATCAATGGAAAATGATACAATATTCTGCAGGAAGAACTTCATTTAAATTTGAAGCGGAGAACTATATAATTCAAAAATTGTATTTCTTCACTACCTGATGCCCTTAGAAATGGTTATGATAACAAATGCGGTGCAAATGACGATTGATACTCACAGTAATCTCTCTCTCTCTCTCTCTCTCTCTCTCTCTCTCTCTCTCTCTCTATATATATATATATATATATATATATATATATATATATATATATATATATATATATATATATATATATATATATGCGTGCGCGCGCCTCTGTGTGTGTGTGTGTGTGTGTGTGTGTGTGTGTGTGAAAAAGAAGAGAAGGTAGAAAAAAGGTAGAAAAATTACAAACAAGTTGATAAAACTGAACACAAAGTCGATTACTAATAATCAATTTTGATTTCTAGTGCTCCGATTACTCCCTGAATACTACTGTGAAAAAGGAGATACATAATATAAATTCCGTGTGAAATATTCTGCCAGATTTGGAGTTTAATGGTTCTTTGTCTTGTCCTTGGTGTTCATTCGAACCAATTGTCGCTTTTTTAAAATTGGAGTCTACTATCAATTTTGTTGAAACTTCACGATCATGATATCTAAATAAATTATGCTATATGCATCATACGAGCGGTTTAGATATGCCATTTTATATTTTAATTTCTTCACTTTAAATATTTGTAATGTTTCCATTTTTTCATTCTTTAATCCATCCATCTCCATCACACATTAATTTTATAAACCTGTTCAGGATATCTCTATGAAATTTGTTAAGCTTATCGGACGAGTGGTCTAGAAGAACCAGTAGCTTTCTAACATTTTCTATTTTAATATTTGCAATGTTTTCAACCATTGTTGAATTCAGCTATTTCCATCTCACTTTCATTGGGCTTGACTGAAAAACTGTTCATGATATCCGTATGAAAATTAGTAGACGTACCAGAATAGTAATCTGCGTGTTTTTATTCCTTTAAGAGATTTTATTTTTGAATTTATTTGAAGGTTTAGTTCATCTTTCCTCCTTTCCATTCTTCCAACTTTTTGGCACAGTCATTTCTGAGTAAAATTCTTGAAATGTTTAATATATCTTTATGAAATTAGGCAGTAATATCAAAATAGTTGTCTACATATGCATTTGCTATTTAGAATTGTCTACTTTCAACACTTAATATTTGAAAATTCATATTTCACTTCTAGATCAATATTCTATACTCTTCTCCTTATATCTATGAAAATTGGTACACACATCCGACTACCGATCTTGCTATGGATTATGCTGTCTACAAATCTTCAGTTTAAATATACTTAACTTTCTGCGGCCCATTGTGGCCTAGTGGTCTAAAAAGCGCTCGTCTTTACCGATCACAGTCATCCCACCTCTGTCCGCGTGGGGTCGAGTCTCAGGCTCGGCCAATGTGGGTATGAGAGCAAGCTTACGAGTAGCTTCTCTAGTGTTGCTGGTTCTTACCGGAGTTTCACGGGTTCTTCCTCCATCAGTTATACTATCCGCCACGTATAACCTATCATGCGCTGAAATATGGCGTTAAGCCCAAACAACAACATCTTAGTAATTTAATTAGTCCCTTTGTTCAATCGTATTTCATGCGTTTGTGTCCTAACAACAAAACCACGTTTTAACAGATAAGTTTCTCAGTTGGCTCTTGGATTACGTTAGTCTGAATATTGTAATGTTTTCAAGGAAATAAGTGACAAACATTACCATGGACGGCGATTAGACATCTAAGTTGTCTTGTTTATTTGTTTTCCTCAACCCTCATTAGTAAACTACCCTTTTGAGAGAAACAACTCTCTTTCATTGGGGCTGACTGCTTGAAGAACAGGTTCACTGGAACGTAATCTGTCATTCAGGCTTATGCATAATATAAAGTTTCCAGCAACTAACTTCAGGCTACACATGGCCGGTATTCATACAGTGACACAGTAAACGTGTCATCATTTGTATTGAGAATATAGCTCACCATAACATCAATTGCATTCTCTTACAATGCCTTATATAAACAGTTAAAAATACATAAAATGAAAGCTAATGAAGAATTTGCAGTGTTTGGTTCGTTGATATAAAAATTCGGGTCATGTCATGAAAATTGTTATTACTCTATCCCTACATGGAGATACGTGTATAAACAATTTTGTGCCCCCGTCTTTATGTTCATGCGTCATCCATGGCAGGCCTGCTCTCATTCACTATTACCATTAAGGCTAAACTAGAGTATGCCGTTTGTTTAACCGTTGTATACTATACCTAAGCTGGAATGGAAAAACTTACATTCCATGTTTATTTTCAACACATCTTTAAAACCGAAGTTCTGCACTCTCATTCTTACATAGATTTTCATTTTAAATACTGACACACAGAGTATCAATCGTTTTGTAATCTTACAATGAAGTAAGTTGAACACCAAGATCAGTTCACATAAAATGTTTTCTTTGTATTTCCAACAATTCTAACTATACGAAAATGTATTGTTTAGTCTTTGTGTTATTATGGGGAGGAATCAGTTAAACAGGTCATCATCAGATAACGCAGACTTGAATGCAAATATTTACATCCTGAAGAAGCTGTTGGTGAGGTGATCAAATTAGTTACATGCTTTTAATTGACCTTGGCTTTCCCCTTGTTTAATGCAACAAAATATCGCTGTAACATTTTCTGATAGGATATGTTTCTGCATAAGTATAATTCCAAATTGTATATTGACACCTGACATAGAATTCACACAGCGGAACATTTTATTACAACAAGAATACGTTTGTTACCAAGATGAAGCTATATGCTATCAAATGTATTCTTCACTTTATTCTAAATACAATAAAACCAGATGACAGTAGTGTTACGTATATGTAATTAAATTATTTGTGTGTCAGTTTTAAATTTCTTTTTATTTTATTTTTGTTTCATTACATTTTATTGTAATGATAATATTTTTACTGGATTTGACATTTTTCCCAGTAAATGCAGTTCTTTTAGCCTGATTAGAAAGCAAAAGTATTGTAGCATTGTAATTTTAGCTGGCCTTGGTTCAAAATTTGGTAAACACTGAGTGAAAACCATTGGTCGTAATCAAGGTCATACTTCGCCTACCTGTTAGTCTGAATAAACAACGTTTTATTTTTAAATTCATTTCCAGCATGGGAATCAGATTCTTAGCTAGGGCTGTTCTAGCCTACGTGCTAATTGACTTGTAGTAAGTGATCATGTGACCCATCAAGCGGGTTTAAAACTGCGTTTTTGGTTGGGGTTTAATTCTCAATCTCAGTGTTTCTGAGTCAGTTGTAAATAATACCTTGAGACTGAAAGGTATTCCTGTTGTTGCCATTTGAATTGAGTTTTTTTAAAATTTAAAATAATTTTATTTTCCTGGAGACTTTACGTGTGTTCACCGAAATTCTTGGACAAAGACATTTACTAAAATTATTCGGAATTCTAAAGCCGGAATTATATTCTTGGTGACTCAACAAGAAACTGTTGACACATCAGGTTATAGAGGACGTCATCGCCTTCCATCTTGGAACATCATCGAAATTCGAACTTGGATTCAATTAGAACTTATTAGTGATAGGACTTATATTTTTTAATTCTAGGATTAATTTTTGGATTAGATTCACAAGTCCTCTTTCATATTTTTACCTTGTTTTCTAGGGAAATAAATTATTTTGTTAAATTTACAAAGCTTGTTGACTTCACTCTTTTCTTTTGCTAATTTTGTACGAGCCTACACGTAACAGTAGACACAATAAGGAAAAATACTGAACTTCCTTAGCTCACACTACATAATAAAACAGTCAAATTTAATTGGTCAATCGTATATGCATAAAACGTTGCACATCCTACGTATCACCGCAATGGTACCTAACAAGCTATCATATATAAAGTGCAAATTTGTGCTGCTGTACTAGATAAGGTTAATTCTTACCGCTTTATATTTTTATTTAATATTTTTCAATACTGTTAGAGAGAGAGAGAGAGAGAGAGAGAGAGAGAGAGAGAGAGAGAGACGGACGTACAGACAGACGGACGTACATATAGACAGAGACAGAGAAGTTGCTTAACAAGTACATAATCTGCCTTTATTTTACATACAAACTAAGTGTGTGTGTGTGTGTGTGTGTGTGTGTGAGAGAGAGAGAGAGAGAGAGAGAGAGAGAGAGAGAGAGAGAGAGAGAGAGAGAGAGAGAGAGAGAACAATCTTTTTTCCAGAATATTTTTCGCCCTCTTTCATTTCATTATTTTACTTGGTGGAAAAATGCAAATAATTCACTTACTACTATGGGTTGCTAGATGCTTAATTCAAAGTATTAATCTCACATACCCTCTGACTAGGAATCCAACCAAGGACCAGAACAACTATATCGGCACTGGAAAGAAAATATAAAGTATTGTTAATGTATTTTATAAATTCGTATTAAGTGCTTAAGTCTATGGCATAATTTTTTTTTTTTTTTTTCATTAAGTCCTCTGGTATAGAATCACTTTGAACAGTTTTTTGTTAAATGACGGTCTCTTAAATTCAAAACATATACATGTTAGGGGAGCTGTCATTGTGGTGTACCGAAAAGTAAATTACTATTAGAATCTTAATTTTCCTTTACTTTCTCCTTCACGTCTTTGTAATACATTGAAATGCCGCTGTTTTTAATGTACATCTACTAAATAGACCCGATTCTGCGTAATTTGAAATCCAATTGTACCAATAAAGTATGTAACAAAATATTTCCAAATACATATGGAAAATATTTTGCCTGTTTAAATACATTGTAATATTTATCACATATGATACCAGCGTTTCCAAACACAATGAGTTCAAATATTTGGCAATTCCAGCATATAGAAAATAGAAGATCTCACATGGTAATGATTTAATACTGAATTCATGAAATGAGTTGAATAATGTTTAGCTTTTGTAACTATTGGTGAGAAAATGCTAGAAATTATTCATCTCATGTCATAAATTTAATATTAAATCATTACCAATTTAAAATTATGTTGATCACATAGTTATTTGTTTGGAAATATAATTTAGAGAGAAAGAAGAAGAAATAAATTCGTTCATTCGGGCTCAGAGCTGTTATTTGTTTTTTTGTACGTAAAATAGTACCTGCTGAATTAATAATGCACAGTTCCATAACCAGTAACATTTAAAGGTAGATTTAAAATAAAAATTCATAAAGCAACTGCCCTTGCAAATCAACAGAACATCTGAAAGAGACAACATAAATTTTTAAAATAGGATCTCCGATATAAATTCCTGTGTAATGTCGCACATTTGACTTGGTTTAGGTTAGACGAGCCGTAAACATCGATATAGATTAGACAGTTTACAATGTTTCCAACTAAAGTGTGTCGATTTCTCTAGTAAACATTCCAGTTCTTGGATATTCATTTGAACGGATAAAAAATCCTATATTTTCTATAACGTATTTGTTACTGGATATTTCTATTATTTGATTTGGGTGAGTACTGACACTGACATAGAAATTTTTTATTTTGAGTCGGTATTGCATTACGTAATAAGAAACATTAGCTTCTTGGAGCTATTATACGACGTCATAATACTGTGGTTGGATATCTTTCTGCTAGTTGGGAGATGTCCACATTCTTCTCTAAACAGAGGTGAGTTTATTTGCTCCTAGGAGTTATTGTTTAAACCGTGCTTGTCATAGTGAGGATTCAATTTTACAGATCACCCAGCCCACTATCCATGGACCTCATGGGTTTATTTTTGACTAATCAGATTCACATAAAGTAATATATAACCATGTTGACATATAAAAAATATTAAACTTCAGATAATATATGTAAAATGTACCAACTGTGTGAAAATTACAATATTATCATGATGTAACCTAATTTTCTCACTTTTTTGTACAGCTCCTTCGTGTTACATCTGTAAGAAGGAATTTGCCACCGAAAGTGAGGCATTAGAACATCGCCTTGATCACTATGGTAAGAACAAAACTAGTCCCTAAGTATAATCAAGATAGGATAATTTAACGTTTGTATTTCAACTTTAACCTATACGATGCATAAGCTTGGATCAATTATCTTATCGAATATGCATTCTTAATACAAGGGTACGTTTTAACTAGCCTGAGAGCTTTTGACTCTCACTGTGTATTTGTCCAAGGCAATTAGAAAACTGGGACAAACAAGATCAGGAGTAAACACAGTGACGCAAAAGAAAGCTTTCAATTTACAAAACTCTAGATGAATTATGTCCAATGGATGTGTTCTTTGAACGTTTTAGATCTTGCGCATGATTGATTTCAACACCGACTATACAGTTGTCGGTTTCTTGCATGTACCTTGATCAATCCCGGACACCTACCTGGATCCAGTGCACTCGAAAGGGAGCGTTCTTCGTCATCTGTTTTGTATTGTTGGTCTATATTTAATCATATATGCATAACAAGATTTATCAAAAACTTAGGTTAAGGTTTTTTGCTGTATTGAAAATCGGCCTGTTGATCATATCCTACAAAAAAATCCTGGGCAAATATTTTGAAAAATGATAATATTAGACATCAGATAGGGAATGTAGCATGTAGCAGCACATACATTAATATTTATTCGTTCTCAGAGTATGAGTAGTTCAGGCGTGAGAATAGTAAAGGTTCAAAAATTATTAACGGAGCAAGCCTAAAACCGTTTCCCAAAGTTTTGAGCTAAACAAGAAAGTCAGAGGAATAAACAGATTACATATATAAAACAAACACTAATGACAAAATCGAAGAAGAATTCTGGAGCCCAGCATATTAGAAATCACTACGGGAAATTTACCACAAAAGAGATAACAGTAAAAAGTTGTATAACAATAATAAACGAGCGGGTTATTGTGTCTGTCACGGAGAGAACCAAGATGTTTCGACCTAATTCCAGGTTGTAAACAAAGGACGGAAACACAGCGTGACGAAAAATAAGTGACATCTACAAGATTTGCTAAAGAGATTATATCCCATTAGAGTTTGCGTGGAGGTTCTAAAGGAAATATGTAAAAGAATTGTATTGCGTGGTAATGGACAAGAACTATACAACAACTACAAAAACTACTACTACTAATGCTGCTGCTGCTGCTGCTGATAATAATAATAATAATAATAATAATAATAATAATAATAATAATAATAATATTATTATTATTATTATTATTATTATTATTATTATTATTATTATTATTATTAAATATAATTACTTGGGTATATATTATCGCAAAAATTGCAGCAGTATGTGCCTGAATCTGTGGTCTTTTTTTGAAGTTACCTTAGCACATACCAGATAGGAAATTGAAATATATCCTTCAGACGTTCGGACTAGTAAATATGGTGCCATTGCTTCCGAATGTTCTCTGGAAAGTTACACAAAGGAGACACGCTTGTTGGTTTTCATGGCTTTTCAAGATGGCTCCTCTATCAAGGAGTCTTGTTTTGTTAATAAACTCTTCTTTGCAACCAGTTCTGTATCTTCTCTTTCTAGGTTAGAGAATATTTGATTCGTACGCATATATACATACATACATATATATATATATATATATATATATATATATATATATATATATATATATATATATATATATATATATATATATATATATATATATATATATGTATGCACACACCCAGATGCGCTGGTCCAGTCCCCAGGCTAGAACTTAGAACTCCGACAATACAGAAAATATAAAAATAAGTACCATTGTGTAATAGTGTATCCTCAGTTGTGTTTCTGGACTTTATTCCACACACATGCGAACCTGAGGACAACGGACGAATTAAAGGTGAACGTCTTCAGTTGGCAGGTTGCCACACTGCAGAAAAAAAAATCAACCTAATTTGATCGGTCAAACATACTTTTGTATGACCTTGTACCTTCTTCTGACTGACAGATGCACGGGTCATGTGACAATGAAACTTATATTTAAATTATTAATTTTTATAGCTGCATTCGGTATTAGTAATTATGTTCACTTTATTGTCGTATTTCATATTTTTAATACTGTTATATAATTTATACTGTTGTGAGTTTTCCTTGAAAGTCTTTCAAGACTGACATTGAAAGAGCAGAAGTAATTTATTATAATTTTTCTTTGTACGGCCTGATTCATTATTGAAGATGTGACGAAGTAATTTAGAAAGTTTGAGAGCGCCTTAAATGACAAATCCGTATTATAGGCTGTAGAGGGAGTGATTTGGGTGGGGATCATTTGCCATGTTTAGACATACGCCTCAGAGGGATCGTATTTTAATTAAATATTTAGCAATCAATAATAACAACCTAAAGGAATAGAACAATAGGTGGGAAGGAATATTTATATATCATTCTCCTGGAAGCTAGATTTATATAAGACATGTGACAATGAAACTTGTATAAAACATACGCATATATTTCTTACAAAGTATGTACAACAATGAATTAACGTGTTCGAAAAGCAAACGTTTCTCATTGTTAATTTTAGTTCGTTGGTCGCGCTACTCTATCTATTGCAATACAATCTAATTCCACGAAACGTTATAAAGAAAAATTAAAAGCTGATCGAAGTCACATTATTGCGTTAAGATCAATGATATCGCTCATTACAATAAATATTCATATCAACTGCAATTACTTCCTGATGGGTAGAAAACACTCTTTGATAATTGCATATTTGATTTAATACACATCGAGCTAACTGCATGATTGAGGAAGCAAATGGCCTCTGAAGCTTGTTACAATATGAACCGTTGATCTGAATGGTGTTGGCATTCATGGTCGCCTTACAAACTTTTGAAAGCGAACTCAAAGCATTGAGAACTGCTTACTAAAAATAAACAGCATTGTAGTATAATTTTGAAACCTCTAAGGATTGTGGAAGGCTGAAAAGCTTTCTTTAACAATTCTACAATGGATAACAATACAAACACGAGAGATAATACTGCTGTTATTTATGTTTTGTATATCAAATTTCATCTTATTATTTCTATAATCTTATGTTTAAAACGAATAAGAAGTGATACATTATTTATGTCATTAATATATGAAAGGATGTGCACAGATCGAATACCAAAGACGTTTTACAAACATTTAAAATTAAATCCACTTTTTAGTTTCGGTCTTATCCTCGGTGGAAGTTGACATTGTTTATAGCTTCAGTGACTACATATTGTTCGGATCTGCCTTCAAACTTCGAAAACATTTTTCTTTTCTTTGACAAAACAGGGATATCAAACAAAACACTGACTACTCTAGAATCATGAACGATTATATATCTAGTTATTACTTCCTTCATATAGTAACCCATACTGAATTTCGTATTTCGATACAACTCACCACTGTTAAAGTGGCTCGATTAGTTCCTCCAACATAAAGGTTTTAGTTAACATAATGGATTAAAGGCAGAATAGGCATTTAGGAATAATATGTAATATTCTTATTTCATTTTGATTTCTTTATGGAGAGGATCCAATATCAATCCTAAACATATCTATATCTCGTGATTTGCATGAATATCAACTTGCTTCAACTGACAATCCCTTCAAAGGAGAATCTCACTGAAACAGGCTTGACAATATAGTGAATATATTTATTTTATTTAGATCATTCTTGATCTACTTCCTTGTAATGTTACGCAAAGGCAAAACAGCAGGATGCACGCAAATCAATGTGTCAAGCTTTCATCCGCTTTGAAAATGAATATGGCAATGATTTACTCAGAAAAATGGACGTAACCAATTAATACATTCAATAGTTACTAGAAAGATTATAGAAAGCATTTCAAAACCTCGTATTAAGTTTTACAGTGTTAAAGGTTTTTCTTTCCGTTGAGCCCTCGTAGATAGGAATTACTTGAAACAGGTTAACATTAAATAACGATCATTTGAAACTCAGATATTTCAAAACTGACGAAACTATCAGTGTGACGCTCAACAACGAAATTACTTTCACCCTCCCACTTCACCCATAGTTTATTTTTATATGCCAAATTGAAAAAGTACTACATAATTTACAGCTTCTAAGGTGTCGTTTGTTCTGCATATTATATATAAAATGTGAATTTATATCATGAAGGAATCTACTTTTATTTACCTTTATTCGTACAGCACGTAGGTGTGACAACTGTAAGAAGGAATTTGCTACAAAAGAAGAGTTAGCGCAACATGAAAGGGATCTCAAGAGTAAGAAAACACTTGTTTCTAATTGCAATCAAGAGATCAAGAAAGAATAGTT
>JAECUM010037210.1:0-38651 GCA_016617855.1 Megalonaias nervosa
TATATATATATATATATACACACGCATGCATGCAAGCATACAAACAAACAAACAGCCATGCATGCATACATACATACATACATACATACATATAATAATGTTGTGTGTATTGCCCTGTGGTTCAGTTTCGTACTGTTAGCTGCAATCTGTTGTGTCCATTTAATTAGGTATTTGCGAAAAAGACGACCATGTAGATTGTGAAGACTTCATATTTAAATTTTGACATGCTTTGTGGTATCTATAATCAGTTTATACAGACAATGGATTCATCCATTACTAATTCAACAAAATATATATATGTATAATTTAAAAAAAGGAATTGAAATATGCACATTAGGTGTTAACAGTAGTGTAGTGGGACGATATAGCGACAATGGGAAAATACATTACGGACCCCCCCACTCCCACCCCCCCGGGACGATATGGCGACACGATTTTTGGGGTCAAAACCACAGCCTGGCACGATATAGCGACAATAGGAAAATACATTACAGACCCAGCCTGGGACTGTATAGCGACAACGGGAATTTTGTATTAGCACACGCTGGGACTGTATAGCGACAAGAGGAATGGAACAGGTAGGGTGACGTCGCGGTACTGGACATTGGCAACAATGTAGCAATGTAGTACTGTGACGTCATGCCACCTGTGTCATTTCTATAAACAAACACGAATTAGTCGCGTTCGTGTTTTAGTAGAGTAGGTTTTATATATTCGTTTTTTTTTCCATAGATTGATGAACATCAATCCATCCTACACAAATTATAAAATCCACCAAACAATTTTTTAGGGAAGAGAGAATAAATATTCACATAAATTATAAAATCGAATAAAAAAAATTTTTAGGCAAGAAAGAATTAATATCTTTTCGAGGCAATGGAGTGGCCCTGAAAAGGGCCGTTGTTTGTTATGTTGACACCATTCCGTTAACATAGAGGGCATCGCATAGGTCTTCTTCTCTTCCTCAAACATCGTCTAACCTCTGGTCCATAAACCAGAACACGCTTCTCGTTCCTGAGTTTGTTCTAAGAAAAAAACAAACACCCTAAGGTCCTTTTCAGGGCCACTCACTTCTTTCGAAAAGAGAGGCTATTCATTTTGCCAAAATCAATTAAAACTCAAAATCCTTTGTTTAACCCTATGATGTACGTGTTGTGAGTGCATGAGTGTAGGTCCTTATTATTCTAAACAATCAAAACCAGGAGACACTTACGTTTTTCAGTCTGGTCTATTCTGCTACAAATTTTTACAATTCAATACCACAACATAACACAACACAACACTTTTGAAAAGTTCATAGACTTCTTCTGTGTCTTTTTTCTTCTTCTTTCACTCTCTCTGTTTTCTTATTTTCTTTACTTTCACATGTTTTTCCTCCTCTTCTTCCTCACATTTTTCTCTTCTTTTCTTTTCTGTCTTCTGTTTCTGAACGTGACGGGGTTCTTCTTTTGACGACGGCACCTTTTCTTCTTCCTCCTCCTGCTCGTGTTGTTTCTTGGGGCACTCTGAAGACCAATGTCCTTTCTCTTTACAATGATAACAGGTATCTTGACTTTTGTCTCTTCTGACACTGGTCTTGCTTTTATGACGATCTGGACATTCTGTAGCCCAATGCCCTTTGTTCTGGCAGATATAGCAAGTATCTTGACTTTTATCTCGAATGGAGGGAGAGTACTCCGTTGGCTTGTCTGAAAAAAACTTTCGTATGACACCTCGCAAAGCTCTAATCTGAAGTTCAATTTGTGTGGATTCTTCCATCGTGTTGAACGGCTTGAGAGCAAAATGAATACTGAGAGGGAAGGCACCAGCCCTTTATATATACACTGGTCTGACATGGATAAATAGGGGTCCATGGCGTTTCGAATGTAGTGATTTGACTTTATGCAATCAAGATGAAACGATCGCATCATTTCTTAAAGAAAGGAGAAGAAAGTAAGAGGCAAAAACGTGATTTATTGCCTCGCACAGTAGCTGAAGTCTTGGCTCAAATTCATGCCAGCGATTTTGAAGATGAGATGAGCGAACCAGAATCTAGTCCCAGAGAGTCTACACTCAGTCAAAGTTCATCACCACCAGTATACCCTGAAAAGTACTACCACATTCGAGAGACGGACAAACGCTCCTCCAGAAAATTTAGAACTACGGCCTACACGTACGCGGTGAAGTTTAAAGATTTCAAGTCCGACGTACCGTTGGAGAAAGCAGAGGGGTTCATCGCCGATGTGTGGGATTCTTTGTTAACCACACTGACATGGCAATGTCAAGATAAAGAAGATGATTGCTTGAGACTTTCCATTCATCACGACAGTTTGAAGTCCCCCGTTTGGATCGAGTTTAGCAGCCCAGCAGAACTGACACCTTTCAAAGTCATGGACAAGATTCAACACGTGCAGCAATCCAACGACAAGTTTCCCATCACCGATGGAAAAGCGACACTGTTCATGAAACACGTGTCTCTTCCCCAAGGGACAGGACAACGCAAAAAGATGTCCTTGGTAGACAATCATCGCAGCATCAAGCGTAGCCTCGTCCAAATTAACAACCCTCAAGACCAGATGTGTTTAGCCCGTGCCATTGTCGTAGGACAAACGTATGCCGACAAGAACGACACGGCAGAATGGAAAAGAGCCTGGCCAACTATTCAACGATCGGACCGAGCCAAAAACAAAGAGAAGCAGAACTTCTGCTACAGCAAGCGGGACTAGCTAACGACACGCCCTGTGGCATTCCTGAAATGCAAAAATTGCAAGACGTCTTCGCTCCACGCTACACATTGAAAGCTTTAACCTGAGCTTCTACAGGCTTAACTTGGCCATATCCCACAAAATGTTCTAAAGATACAACACAAGCTCGGCATAACTCACTTTAGGATTTGCCAGCTCCAGAGACGCATCTTTTCGTAAACACTCAAACCCATCCTAGGTCAGATTGGAAACAAGACTATACACCCTAGATGACATTGTGAAAATCCAGTAAGCACTTTGTATTTCCAATGAATAATCCGAACAAATCTCTTCTCTCAAATTATCTAACTACAACACTCAACAGAATGATTTTACCATCTAATTTATATTCACCGATTTTCAGACTGGTTCCTGTTTGTTCCATACCATTAGTACGACGTGTTATGAATTCACCCCTGATTTCCTTGACAGACCTAATAAAAGTAGTTCAAGGCATAAGTAAGCAATGCGTATAATTCTGCTTGACAAAGATTACATTATTCACTATTGAAATGAACTATGAAATTACACTGCAAGTTCATATTCACAAAATAAAGTAATGGTGCATTGTAGGAAACATTAAGTATTTGATCTTTATTTGAGAAAATAAAAAACATAATAAAATAAAGCTATCTAGTCAAGAATTGCATTATATCTCTCATTTAATTTAAGATTAAAATATATTACCAGTCCTGTCACATTATGTAATTAAAATGAGTAAAAGATCAAGCTGGTCATCTATATGTGCATGTATTATCTTGAATTCTGTGTGAGTGGGTTCGGGTTTGGGGTGGATGGGTGGAAGGGTTGGTTGGAGGGCGTGTGTGTGTGTGTGTGTGTGTGTGTGTGTGTGTGTGTGTGTGTGTGTGTGTGTGTGTGTGTTCATAAATGGGGTTCCTAGACGGCATATTAAATAAGGAAGATCAAAAGGCGTATACGCATCTGTAACGTATTTTTTGTTAATAAGTATTTACAGACATCCCATGAACTATACACAACCTCCTTAGATCCTATTATCTTGTTTACAAAATGAAGCATGGACAAGAAATTTCCAGATACAAATAAATGTTTGCCACAAGTATCAGAACCAACGACTTCTGCGAAGGTTCATGAAATCAAATTTAATTTTTTGCAACCAAAACATGCATTGAGGTGGAACCCTCAGAGGAAAGCGGAGAAGGGGTCGACCAAGAAACACCTGGCGACGTGACCTTGAAGCGGTCATCAATAAGTTGAATCAGCTCGAGGGGATGGCACAGGGCAGAAGTCTCTGGCGATCTTTTGTGGGCGACCTATACCCTGGCAAGAGGGACGGACAAAACAACAAGTACATTTGCCAACCAGCCTTGCTTTCTGACCAGATTATGACATAAATTTGATAGCGAAACTTAATAAAAAGGTCTAAGGAGGAAAATGTTTAATATGATTTTAAGCATTTTGAAATCTTTATTAAATTTATGTTTAGCAACACTTGTAGAAGTAAATAAGGACACGTGTGTACAATTCGCACTTCTGACAGATTATGTATTACATCGTATGTTTTCGACAGCTTCAATCCAATAAAATTGAAAAATGTTTAAAAATTGCAAATTTGTTCAAGCTTCCTTGGCATGTATTGACCCATCTTCTTATTTAGTTAGGGTCATTTCTTTGTCAACGTGCATGATACAGGATTATATTTATATATGAATATATTTGAAAGGGATATCTTGATAATATATGAGAGTGGAACGTTGTTAAAATATTTTGAGACCTGAAATTGCATCAGAAGCATTTGTGAAACCACGAATAATCACAATCTTTCTCTTTATATAGTCCTTTAACTTTTATGTTTGTTCTGCTTTGACAAAGAAATCAGCATCAAAGTAAGACGTTTATTTTGCTATTTGTTAAGGACATATTAACACATAATTTTCACACATCCAAGATCCAGACCTGCCACAAGAGAACCTCCTACGAATAAAACAGGGTCATCTGGAATCGTTTATTTCAAAGACCTTATAAATATAAGTGTATATGAACATCTATTTATGTCAACAAAGATACTTATACCGAATTCTGCTAAATCAATAACCCATAGATTTGTGCTAGTTCAGTCGGGTATCCATGTATAGGTGGATGTCATTAGAATCTGAACATCTACAAGGTCCTAAATTTGTGTATATGCAGAAAGATAACATTTTTAAATGGTAGGTGTCTCTACCAGAATAAGACAACGCTAAGGCGTGTTGTAGATTTATTTCGATAATTGTTATTATATATGCATCACCTAATCCTCTTAAGTGATTTTAAAAGTTAGCCCCTTCATAACACTCCTCATACGCAAGAAAAACGGCTACGCGACAATGTATCTAAAGTTGATAGAGTTTGCAAATGAAATACGAATTTGAAGTTATAGTATCTAAATAGAGAACAACATTTCTTTTTCTTCTTCTTCTTCTTCTTCTCTCTCTCTCTCTCTCTCTCTCTCTCTCTCTCTCTCTCTCTCTCTCTCTCTCTCTCTCTCTCTCTCTCTCTCTCGTTTGAAACATCCAACGTACTTTCAAATTAGTATAATCTTCAGTGATATTTTCGCTGAGTACTAGCGTTCAAAAAACACTTTTATTCAAACTTCCTCTGGCAGATAACGTTTATTGCCGATTATTGTGGATATTTAAAAGATTTATTTACATATTCTTATCCAAGTGTGGGTATTATAATAAGAGCAATAAATATAGTAAGAGAAGACTGCTCAAAGTTTAAAAGAATATTTTAACTTTCTCATGAACAATTTTTTGTTATGTATAATTCATATTTACTTACAGGTATTATTAAGGTTTATAGAATTTACAATCTTTGATTATTCAAGATGCATTTCTGAAAAGTAAATACTCTAATCTGATTAAAGTGAAGATCGTCATATAAACACATGTTCGGTTGACCTTACGATTTATCCATCCAACTAAAGGTTTCAAAGCTTATACAATATCATTTACAACATTGACCCTAACGATACCTAAACAAAATGATATCGGTACCTATCAGATCTACTTTATGATGCCTAAACAAAATGATATCGGTACCTATCAGATTTACTTTATGATGCCTAAACAAAATGATATCGGTACCTATCAGATCTACTTTATGATTCCTAAACAAAATGATATCGGTACCTATCAGATTTACTTTATGATTCCTAAACAAAATGATATCGGTACCTATCAGATCTACTTTCTGATCTAGGTTTTCATCAAGGTGAACGACGTTAGCCTTTACTTAACCCTTCTTACTAACCGAATCTAACCCCTATTGTCACTAAAATCAAGAATGTCAATAACAAACAAAATTATCATGGTGTATGCTCCATTCCAGGGGTGTTGATGGTTTGATGCTGACAACGTGAATAAACATAGTTTGCTTAACTTTCCATTATGGTGTAGAAGACAATGACCACGGTGTGAACTTCAGTCACTTGAATTTCGGATTTAAACATACCCACTTAGACACGTCCTTCCAATCCACTTAACCATCTGCACTCACAATTCAAATAACGACTTTTCCGTACTGTTACTGCACTGTAACAGCTGAATGTATCCCAAGTATTGTATACTTATTCTTAAAATCAGACTTAATTGGAGTACATTTAAATGTTCTTATTTCGACAACCGTCCAATTTAGCAAGCTATACTTTTCTAATAAATATAGGTGTCTTCATTATTTTTATTGTCTTGATTGTTCTTTTTGGATAAATGTAACTGTCTTAGCTATATTACTTTTATATAAAACAACTGTTAAACTGTACTGAAAACGTAATATATATATATTGCTGAAAAGATCTTTTCATTTTCTAATTCAGTCCTGACATGGATCTTGATGGAGGTGGGTGATGATTGGCACCACAACATTCTGTAAAGATTGTTTAAATGTAATGCCTATCAGATACCGCTTGAGGTATTCGATAATTGTATAACCTACCGAAATAATAAAACTTTTCAGAAAACTATGTATTATCAAATATGTCATTTGAAGATAATCGACTGTAACTGAATATACTTTACAAAAGCTATCATGAAACAAAATATCAGTAATGTATGTATGTATGTATGTATGTATGTATCCTTGTATGCATCTATGTATGTATCTATGTATGTAAATGTCTTATTCTAAACCTTATTTTTTGTAATTCGGGGTCTTGTGAAAATGTGACAATGTGTTTAAGAAGACTATGGTTAAATCTATGTCATACTTTCTCGTCATTGCTATATATCACAAACCATGTAAAAGATTTAAACATGAAGTCTTCGCCCTCTACCAGGTCGCTGTTTCACAAATACCTATATAAATGGAGACAACGGAAGGCAAATGAACGCAAGGCAATTTACACAACATTATTGTCAGCATATATGTCTGTATGTACGTACGTAAGTATGAATATATATATATATTATTATATATATATATATATATATATATATATATATATATATATATATATATATATATATATATATATATATATATATATAAAGAATACAAATCATATGCTGTATAACAGGCCTTTCAAATGCACTGGATGCAGTAAGAGTTCACGTGTGTCAGGCATTGATTAAGATAAATGCAATAAACTTACAACAAACGGTGCTAAACTAGCTTCTAATTAGCCTGAGCGTTTTCGACTCTGAGTGTTTTCAAAGTCAAATACAAAACGGAGACAAGGCAAACCAAAACAAACCCAGAAAAATCGCTGAGGTTATTAATATTTTCTGTTTCTACAGGAATAAATGTCGTGAAAAATTGTGTTGCCTTAACTATTTTTATGGTGTCAGTTCTCCCACCCCACAAAAACTGGACATTCATCAAAGTGTGATAGTGGCAGTAGAGCTTGACAATGACGAAAACAAAGGAAACTGATACTTTTATTATTTTAGTTGCCTTATTTGTCTTTGAGATTCAAGTTGTGTTTTTTTCCTTTTTCTAGTGAACCAGATCACACGTGGTTTTCAGTATAAAACCATTTATATTTAAAAATAAATTGAACACCTTGATGAAATTCACTTTAGTTTCTATCCAGGTTGTTTCTGAAATATTCTACCTGCGTTGAACCCATCGCGTCTTATACTATGAATATGTAGCTCAGGATCCTAGTGAACCCATTTGGTATTTCGCTAGGAAGGACAACATTCTCCCAATTTTGTTCATTCTAAAGATGACTGATGCGGGTCAATATTCAAAATATCTATTATCTCTAAAATGCATGTAGACACTCCTATGACATGTCGACAAGTTAATATGTCTATATATTAAGAGTAATTACTAGCACATTTAGAAGATATAGTTTTGATTTTGTTATACTATTCAAAGCTTTTTGTACAATATTCACAAAATTATAACACGAATTCCTTAGTTAAACATTGTTATGCGAAAGTGCATTTATTGTAACACATGAATTGCTTTTACGAAATGTGCTCTTGCATGTTTGTTTGCGTGTTTGTTGGGTATTTAGCTGGAAAATGTAACAAAAATGTTCACACCATTTTTGCAAGGAGATATGGTCTGCTTTGGCTGTTAAGAACTAGGCAGAGTATACATATTCATGACACTATAAATAAAAAGGGAAGTTAAAGTAGGCTCAATGCTGCATGCAGACTGTTTAGTTAAACGAGCAACAGCAAGAGATATACCTGTGAATTCGTGAACGGAACAATATTAAAGAGTTATATTTCATACCGTGAAAGAGTACCTGTCTCCAAGTCCTCATGTACCGGCATTCAAACCCACAGAACATGATCGATGGAAAGCACTCGAAATGCACGAGAGCTCGCTAGTTATGCAATCGGAAATTAAAGCTCATCTACATAAAATTATCTGAAGTGCAATGGATACAGATTTTCATAACTTTACACTTATATTCAAAAGCGTTTGACAGAAACAAAAAGGATTTCCATATCGCTGGATCACTTTGAAACGCTATTCGAGCCATTTTAGTGGAATAGTGAAGAATACAGTGCAGTATATATAAATACATAAGTACATACTTTTACGAGACTAGAGATTTTATTTGTGCAGTTAGACACACATAGACTGATTTATTCAAATGATGATTTGTATTATATATATATATATATATATATATATATATATATATATATATATATATATATATATATATATATATGCATGCATGCACGCAAACAAACAAACAGGCATACATACATACATACATACATACATATAATAATGTTGTGTGTATTGCCCTGTGGTTCAGTTTCGTACTGTTAGCTGCAATCTGTTGTGTCCATTTAATTAGGTATTTGCGAAAAAGACGACCATGTAGATTGTGAAGACTTCATATTTAAATTTTGACATGCTTTGTGGTATCTATAATCAGTTTATACAGACAATGGATTCATCCATTACTAATTCAACAAAATATATATATGTATAATTTAAAAAAAGGAATTGAAATATGCACATTAGGTGTTAACAGTAGTGTAGTGGGACGATATAGCGACAATGGGAAAATACATTACGGACCCCCCCACTCCCACCCCCCCGGGACGATATGGCGACACGATTTTTGGGGTCAAAACCACAGCCTGGCACGATATAGCGACAATAGGAAAATACATTACAGACCCAGCCTGGGACTGTATAGCGACAACGGGAATTTTGTATTAGCACACGCTGGGACTGTATAGCGACAAGAGGAATGGAACAGGTAGGGTGACGTCGCGGTACTGGACATTGGCAACAATGTAGCAATGTAGTACTGTGACGTCATGCCACCTGTGTCATTTCTATAAACAAACACGAATTAGTCGCGTTCGTGTTTTAGTAGAGTAGGTTTTATATATTCGTTTTTTTTTCCATAGATTGATGAACATCAATCCATCCTACACAAATTATAAAATCCACCAAACAATTTTTTAGGGAAGAGAGAATAAATATTCACATAAATTATAAAATCGAATAAAAAAAATTTTTAGGCAAGAAAGAATTAATATCTTTTCGAGGCAATGGAGTGGCCCTGAAAAGGGCCGTTGTTTGTTATGTTGACACCATTCCGTTAACATAGAGGGCATCGCATAGGTCTTCTTCTCTTCCTCAAACATCGTCTAACCTCTGGTCCATAAACCAGAACACGCTTCTCGTTCCTGAGTTTGTTCTAAGAAAAAAACAAACACCCTAAGGTCCTTTTCAGGGCCACTCACTTCTTTCGAAAAGAGAGGCTATTCATTTTGCCAAAATCAATTAAAACTCAAAATCCTTTGTTTAACCCTATGATGTACGTGTTGTGAGTGCATGAGTGTAGGTCCTTATTATTCTAAACAATCAAAACCAGGAGACACTTACGTTTTTCAGTCTGGTCTATTCTGCTACAAATTTTTACAATTCAATACCACAACATAACACAACACAACACTTTTGAAAAGTTCATAGACTTCTTCTGTGTCTTTTTTCTTCTTCTTTCACTCTCTCTGTTTTCTTATTTTCTTTACTTTCACATGTTTTTCCTCCTCTTCTTCCTCACATTTTTCTCTTCTTTTCTTTTCTGTCTTCTGTTTCTGAACGTGACGGGGTTCTTCTTTTGACGACGGCACCTTTTCTTCTTCCTCCTCCTGCTCGTGTTGTTTCTTGGGGCACTCTGAAGACCAATGTCCTTTCTCTTTACAATGATAACAGGTATCTTGACTTTTGTCTCTTCTGACACTGGTCTTGCTTTTATGACGATCTGGACATTCTGTAGCCCAATGCCCTTTGTTCTGGCAGATATAGCAAGTATCTTGACTTTTATCTCGAATGGAGGGAGAGTACTCCGTTGGCTTGTCTGAAAAAAACTTTCGTATGACACCTCGCAAAGCTCTAATCTGAAGTTCAATTTGTGTGGATTCTTCCATCGTGTTGAACGGCTTGAGAGCAAAATGAATACTGAGAGGGAAGGCACCAGCCCTTTATATATACACTGGTCTGACATGGATAAATAGGGGTCCATGGCGTTTCGAATGTAGTGATTTGACTTTATGCAATCAAGATGAAACGATCGCATCATTTCTTAAAGAAAGGAGAAGAAAGTAAGAGGCAAAAACGTGATTTATTGCCTCGCACAGTAGCTGAAGTCTTGGCTCAAATTTATGCCAGCGATTTTGAAGATGAGATGAGTGAACCAGAATTTAGGCCCAGAGAGTCTACACTCAGTCAAAGTTCATCACCACCAGTATACCCTGAAAAGTACTACCACATTCGAGAGACGGACAAACGCTCCTCCAGAAAATTTAGATCTACGGCCTACACGTACGCGGTGAAGTTTAAAGATTTCAAGTCAGATGTACCACTGGAGAAAGCAGAGGGGTTCATCGCCGATGTGTGGGATTCTTTGTTAACCACACTGACATGGCAATGGCAAGACAAAGAAGATGATCGCTTGAGACTTTCCATTCATCACGACAGTTTGAAGTCCCCCGTTTGGATCGAGTTTAGCAGCCCAGCAGAACTGACACCTTTCAAAGTCATGGACAAGATTCAACACGTGCAGCAATCCAACGACAAGTTTCCCATCACCGATGGAAAAGCGACACTGTTCATGACCCACGCGTCTCTTCCCCAAGGGACAGGACAACGCAAAAGGATGTCCTTGGTAGACAATCTTCGCAGCATCAAGCGTAGCCTCGTCCAAAATTAACAACCCTCAAGACCAGATGTGTTTAGCCCGTGCCATCGACGTAAGACGAACGTAGGCCGACAAGAACGACACGGCAGAATGGAAAAGAACGTGGCAAACTATTCAACGATCGGACCGAGCCAAAAACAAAGAGAATCAGAACTTCTGTTACAGCAAGCGGGACTAGCTAAAGACAGGCCCTATGGCATTCCTGAAATGCAAAAATTGCAAGACGTCTTGGCTCCACGCTACAACTTGAAAGTGCACCCTCAAGAAGTGCGCGGACCTCTCTTCTTTCGAGGCAAAAATTTCAAAGACGGAAGGCATTTTCACGTCTATCATCACGATGAACATTTCGATGCCATTACCAGTATCACTGCATTTCTGGCATATGTTTATTACTGTGAGAAATGTGAATATTGTTATAACAATCGAGAGCAACACAAGCATTGCGAATCGAAATGTGAGGGATGTTTAGCCTCTAAGCCCTGTCTGGACGAAGGACAAGAACGTGTGCATTGCCCAGTTTGTCAGCGCACGTTTGTCAGTCCTACCTGTTACTAACAACATCTAAAGACGCAAGGTTCACAGCAGAAAAATGCTTGTCAACTCCTGACATTGTGCCCTACATGTGAACAAGGCATACGTACCAATAATGCCAAGTCGCACGTCTGTTCAGGAAAGAAGCGATGTCACATTTGTCGCCAAGTCGTGGACTTGGAACACCAATGCTACATTCAAAAATATCAATCCAAATACGAAGAAGAAGATAATGACCAGAAGAAAGGCCATTTCATCTTTTTCGATTTCCAATGCATGCAAGAGACTGGCATTCACATTCCTAATTTCTGCGTGGCTCATGGAGCGTGCGAGAAGTGCATCCAAGAGCCTATCTTGACTCAATGCCCTCACTGTAGCAAGATTACTGGAGGACGTGAAAAAATCTTTCGGGGATCGAACACGCTAGCCGATTTCGCCCAATGGATTTTAAACTCTATTGACGAGACATGGAGTCAAGAAGACATCGAACGTTACGGAGATTGTCATCGCTATGCCACAGTGATGGCTCACAATTTCTCGGGATACGATGGACAGTTTCTTCTCAGATACTATACGGAACAAAGTACCGAACGTCCGAAAGTGACTTTGAACGGAGCCAAAATCATTTCCATGCAAGTGGGACAAGTGCAGTTTAAAGATTCGATGAGCTACTTGACCATGCCTTTGAGCCTCATGCCTAAAACGTTTGGAATGAGAGAAATGTCCAAAGATTATTTTCCGCACTTTTTCAATACCGAAGCCAATCAACACACCGTTCTACCTCATTTGCCCGAGGTTCACTACTGCGACCCTGACAACATGCGTACCGAACAACGAGAATCTGTCTACGCTTGGTACCAGACTCACGCCTCGGACCCTTTCGACTTTCAGGAAGAAATGTTAAAATATTGTCGTTCCGACGTGAACATTTTACGGCGTTGCTGTGGAACATTTCGAGAACTGTTCATGGAACACGGAGGGATCGATCCTTTGACAGAAGCCTGCACCATTGCAAAAGCGTGTTCCGTAGTGTACCGCCAACGATTTATGTCCGTAAACAACCTAGTTGTCATCAGTCCTCAAACAACCAATTTTGTCAAACGTCAATACTCGGTCAAAGCCCTACGCTGAATACATTACTTGTGTGACAAGGAAGACAAATGGATCCAACATGCCCGCAACGGAGGAGGCGAAAAGACTATTGGAAGGTATTCGGTAGATGGCTGGGACTTAGAAAACCCCCATATTGTGTACGAGTTTAACGGGTGCTTATTTCACGGATGTCCTATCTGCTACCCTCAACGCAATACTAAAAATCAGTTTTTACAACGGACCATGGAAGACTTGTACCATGCCACTTGTCAGCGACTCTTGAAGTTAGAAGAGCAAGGATACCAAGTGGTAGGAATGTGCGAACACGAGTATGATCAGCGATTGAAAACCGATCCCGAGTTTAAGCGCATCGGACGGACGAATGCCACCTGTTTGCTGTACCAAGTCGACGAGGAGAAAGGAGAGGAAATCAAATACTTGGACGTGTGTTCTCTGTATCCGTACGTGTGCAAATATTGTCACTTTTCCGCAGGGCACCCACAATTGCTGACGGTACACACTGACGTGGACAATATTCGACAATACGAAGGATTGATCAAATGTAAAGTCTTGCCTCCAACGTACACATCCCGTTTTACATCACCATTGCCAAGGAAAACTGTTGTTTCCCTTGTGCCGTACTTGTCCTGAAACGTGCAACCAAGAACGAATTTGTCAGCACACTCAGTAAGAACGTGCCTTGACGGGAACGTGGGTCAGCGTGGAATTATTTAAAGCTCTGGACTTCGGATACCAACTGTTAGAAGTGTACGAAATTTACAACCTTTCCAAGACACAAAAAATACCACAAGGGCGACGAGACTCAAAAAGGCATTTTTGCAGACTACGTGGATGCCTTTTTGAAACTGAAACAAGAAGCCAGCGGCTATCCTTCCTGCTGCCACACTCCCAAAGACCCCCAAAAAATTCAAAGAGAAATACTGGGAGCAGGAAATCATCCCTTTAGACCACGTCGAGACGAAGGAAGGCGATCGTTTGCCAAAGTGATGTTGAATTGTTTGTGGGGTAAAATGGCACAACCACCGTGTTTACCCATGACGGAGTATTTGACAGAACCCTCCCGCTACTTCCAGATGATTCGCTACGAAACCAAATACATGAAACACGTGGACGTCCTTCGTGAGGACTTGGTCTTAGTCGATTACGAAGAAGAACTGGACTTTGTAGAAGCCGACGAATTTGGAAACGTCATCATTGCGGCTTACGTGACAGCCCATGCTCGCTTGAAACTGTACGAAGCTTTAGAACTGTTAGGAGATCCTGTGCTGTATTTTGACACGGACAGTTGCATCTACATCGATCGTCTGCGTCAACCTCACCCTGTCATCGAAGGAGACCGTTTAGGAGCCTGGACGGACGAGCATCCCGACGACAAGACTCTCAATTTTGCAAGTGGCGGTCCCAAAAATTACGGTTACGAATACCGTAACCCACAAAGAGAAGTGGACATGGAGCGTAAAGTGAAAGGATTGACTCTCAATTATCGCACCAGTCGACTGGTAAACTTTGGCGTCTTGAAAGAAGCCTTGAAGTCTGGACAGGATGGAAATTTTAAAGTAACCACCCACGAACAGCACAAGATTGTACCTTAACCCACACACCAAATCGTCAGCCGCCCCTTGGAAAAAGTCTATCAAATCGTGTACCAGAAGCGAGTACGGCTTCTCAATCACTTTACTTTACCGTACGGACACGCTGGTATAAATCAAAAATGGTTCCAAGACGATAGTCACCAACAGGAAGGATGACTTCGACACAGCAAGAATCGAGTGAGAAACCCACAGAGAACTTCAAGTTCAAACCATACCCTTTTCCTGTTTTCTTGCCTGACTATTGCAGTTGTGCCAGTCAACTGGAAACGTTTCAAGAATGGCCAACGGATAGGGAAGGGTTACCTACTGCGAATGTTTTAGCTAGAACAGGGTTTGTCTACTTGGGACCTGAGACTGGATTGGGATACGAGGTACAGTGTTTCAGTTGTGGTCTGAAGTTGCGTATGGATCGATGTATCTATAACGATTCAGTTATTCTGGAACATACTCAATGGTCTCCACATTGTCCTTACCTTTCTACGGCATTTCCACCCATTACACTACGGTTCAGGTATGACGGTACCTTAGAGACGGTAGTACCGATGTCCAAGAAGAAAGGAAAGAAGACTTCCAAAACAGGTCATAAAAAAAGAACGATGTACAAACTCGAGACTTCATTACGACTAGTATAAAAAGGGACAACGTTCAAAACCGATAGTTCATTGGAACTACGAATACCAAGCAAGAAAGATGAATGATTTCAGAGAAGCACAAATGAAGTTCAGACAGACACAATTCAAGATCGGTGATGCACAAGTGAAGTGCGATGCTGAGCCTTGCGATGGCAGGGATGCCGTACGCTATGACCTTAGCGATTCAGTACCATATCATCATGGGAACTTTGCTATAACTACTACTACTACTACCATACCTACCATGGAAAGTGATGCTGTGCGTGTCAAACCTGATGGATGCGAAAGCGATGTCACTCGTTATCGTACACCTTTTCACTTTACTGGTTTTCCTGGCGGATGTCATCATTATGAAACCATGCGGCTACCACCCTACGGATGTCATGTAAAAGTGAGCAGGCTCCTGCTTATTTCACCGTACTCTCATCGAAATGAACCTGTGAAAGACGAATATTCTTTCCCTGTGCGTTTGCCAGAATACTGTGACTATGAAACTCGATTCCAAACCTTTCGAGGAAAATGGCCAAAATATCTGGGAGGCCCTACCCCCGAAGAATTAGCTAGAGCTGGATTTATCTACTTGGGCGAAGGGGATAAAGTCAAGTGCTTCAGTTGTGTTGTGTCACTTCACGAGTGGGAGAAGAAAGATTGCATTTACCAGGAACATGCTCGATGGTCTCCAGATTGTCACTACCTATCTTTAGTGGGACCTCGTCATTGAAGTGGGCATACCATGTCGTGTAAGAAACCAGCTGATTGGTTAGGAGTCAAACGTTGGACAACCCCTAGACAAGTATTTAAACCCCATGTAAAAAATAATCTTCAAACATTACCAAACAAATTGCAAGAGAAGATCTACAAGGACATTTGGCTGGGACTTGACAGAGCCAAATCTAAAGTGACTGTAGAACTTTTGTGTCGAGAAATTCACAAGAGGAAATTGACCAAAGTCAACAAACAAGTCCGATTTCTCTGGATCAAGGGTGTGTTCGTTCTACTATTTCGCTTTAACCATTTACATTTGAAGATTTTATTGACATTCTTGAACGTTTCCTGGAATGGCAGTGGTCAGAAATTACTCACTACTTTCATTACTTTCGCTCTAGGAGAAGTGATTGAGGTAAGAGAAAAGAGGTATAAAAACAGACTATTATGCCACGACCTTTATCATTCGTGATACAACAGATTCCGTGGAAGGAAATCAATGACACTATTCAAACAGTAGAGGATTACCAACACCTATTACGAGAACTGTGTCCATTGAATTGGGGTCGACGTGTAGTGTGTGACTTAGTGACTTGCTTTCTGGGATTTCGTTTACCAACCGATTCCCTGTGGACTCTTTACGAACAGTACCTACCACTCCAAAAAGCATGAAAGTGGTCCCTTTAAATGTACACGAGAGACTTATTCTGCTCAAAGCTTTGCGCTTTCATCTTGATACTTCTCAACCTCTACGAGGAAAACAAGATTCGTCAACTTTTAGGCACTGAAGATGTGTACGACGATGTATGTGTAGCTTGTGACTTATACCCTCACTGGAAAGATGTACGTGACTGGAAAAGTTGGGGTTTTGAGGCTTGGACAAAAGAAATGGCACACGATGCCAAAGATTTGTAATCCTAAAAAATTAAAACGTTCCGTGAAAAAAGTATCTTTTAAACCAGTGTTTGTGACAGTGGCAGAAGAAGAAGAAGTCGTGAGCGAGGAAAACCACTCTGTTCAGCACAGGACCGTGATCGACATCCCTGAAAGGCCATTCCGGGAGGACACCTGTGTCTCTGTGCCAAGCAGTGTAGAGACTCTCAGAACATTACACAGTATCCCTACGATTTCACCACGTGATCATCACAAATATTGTACAGAGACTTGTATATATTCCACTTTGATCGTTTTGATGTGTCTTTTATTCATGTACTTAACCGTTTGACTTTTATGTATTTTTGTCTTTCGTGTTGTTCACCATTAAAGATGACAATAAACGTGTCCTGGAAAAAATATAAAAACTCTTGTCTTGTCTGTCTTCGTGTCAAAAGTGACATTTCTTACACTACTATGGCTACCTCTACTGTCTCTCCTCCCTCTTCCTCCACTGTCAAAGTCATTGACGAACACGTAGATCGGACTAGTTGGGAGGCCTTGTATCTTCGCCATCCCTTTAACATGCTCATTGCCGGACAAGTGGTTCCGGCAAAACGGAATTTGTCAAACGTTTGATCGAACATAAACATCATTTGATCGATCGTCCACCTCAACGCATCGTGTGGTGTTACAAAGAGTGGCAATCGGCGTACAGCCTTCTGCGAGAAAGTCAAGGCGATTCCATCGTCTTTGTGGAAGGTATTCCTGGCGAGGACGACGGGATCGTGTCTGACCCTAGTCAAACTCATTTGGTTATTTTTGACGACATGTTAAGAGAAGACGAAGAAGAAATTAAACTCTTGTTTACGCGCAAAGGGCATCATCGTAATGCCAGTGTCATTTACATCACCCAAACGTTGTTTCAACAAAGTAAAGCCCATCGTACCATCAGTCTCAATGCTCATTACGTGGTGTTGTTTAAAAGCCCTAGAGATAATCGCAAGTACAAGTCTTAGCCAAACAGTTAGGGACACCTTGGCTGACAAATGCGTACGACGATGCCCTCAAACTCCACACGCTTATTTATTCGTGGATTTAAAATCCACCACTCCCGTTTATTTGCGATTTCGTACCCATCTGTTTCACCACTGGTGACAAGACGGAGGGCCTGTCGTGTACACGTCCCCTTCGTCGACTTAATCGCTATCACCAAAAAAAATCTATAAAAACCTCGGTCACTTTGACTTTGTCTCACACATTGTCAACATGACGTCCCTTCAGTCTCATCTTCCCATTTAATTGATTCGTGCCTTGTACGTTATCAGGCGCGAAAAAATGCACAAATACGTGCTCATGTCTTCGAAGCTAGTCTCAAAGAAGTCTTACGATGGTTTACAGTGACAGCACGTCAATTACTGCAAGGCAGCATTCAGTTTCCACATCAAACCAAACTTTTTTTGAGAGAAACAAAGGCACCTTGACGCAGCTAGCCGATCCACGCATCGACACTCAAACCAAAAAGCAAATCATTTTGAAACCTGGAGGTAGCGGTTCTCTAGGAGGTGTCATCATTCGTTCCCTCTTAAAATGGGATCCTAATGCTCCCAAAGTCGTCCCCAAGAAAAAAGCCGCGCCCAAACGTACCCAGAAGAAAAGGAAAAAGAGCAACGGTGTCAAGACCAAGTCACAGCCTCAGAAAAAGAAAAAGAAAAGCCCACAGAAAACAGCTTCTACTTGCAAGAGAGTGTCTCCAAAAGCTTCTCCTCCAGCGGTCACACCCTTTTCCTCTTTAGCGGCAATGGCCGCTGTTCACAAAGTACCTGCACCCAAAATCAAAGTCCAAAAGAGAACGGGTGTACTACAGAGTTTACTGGATTTGTCCAAGCAAGAACTGTCCCGATTTAGTCCGTTGCGAACTCCTCCACGACGTGTGTTGCCTGTCATCAAGTCGATACGACGTAAAGTCAATCCAGTGTAAAAAAGACCTGAGGTAAACAATACGAATCAGTGTTTTTGTGCTGCTGCACGCCCAAAGATGTCCCCTCCAAGAAGTGTACACCGTTACCATCGTTATTCTTCTTCGGTCCAAAAAGGAAAAGGAAAACGAAAAAGACAGTCATGTCATCCTAAAAAGCGCTTAGCCAAACTTCGGCGACCCCCTCTGAAAAGACACACTTGTCCATAGAAAAGGAGAAGCCACCAAAAGGGAGGTTTCTTTGGCCCTTTCCTTGAATTCGATAAGATAGCCGATGATTTTGTCACAAGGGTAAAGGACAGGCTAAAAACAAAATAAGATAAAAATACGCCGGTCGAGCCATGGATGTCAGTGTATTTTTTTGTGCACCAAAAGACGTTCCCTCATCGTCGTTCTCCTGCCCAGAAAGGAAAAAGAAAAAGACAGTCTCGTCATGCTAAAAAACGCTTAGCCAAACATCGACGTCAACCCCAGAAAAGACACAATCGTCCAAAGAAAAAGAGGAGTCGCCAAAGAGGAGGATTCTTTGGCGATTTTGGAAAACACATCGTCACCTTTATGACGAAGCGATAGTCCCCAAAAAAGGATAAAAGACCGTGTGACAAGTCATGGACGTTAATGTATTTTTGGTGTGTGTCCCGGAATCAGCAAACAAAGATGTCAGCCCAAAAAAGAAATTCTTCTTCTATTCTCAAAGGAAAGAAAAGGAAAGGATTGCCTCCTCGTTTAGTCAAACATTGGGACATGTTGTCTGTCCTGTCCAAAGCTCCTCCACCCATGCGAAAACAACTCATTCAAACTGCCTCCAAAGATGTCATCGATACAGTAAGCGAATGTTGTCCAAACGTCTTGAAAGGCACAATACCTTTGACTAAACATCAGAAAAATTGCTTAGCCAAACATCTACACATTTTGCGCCAAATGGTCCAAAAGAAAATACCCATTCGTCCAAAGAAAAAGATGTTGGTGCAATGCGCAGGATTTTTACCCCTGTTAGGACTTATTACCAATGTAGCAAAACCTATACTGAGTGCAATGGCACATATTCTACGCGCCCTAATTCCAAGATAAAAGACCAAGAAGATAAAAGGAGAACACTGGAGTCAAAAGATCTCAGACGTGATCCTTGAAATCTGATGAAAGGACGAAAACTAGCTTTAGTCCCTTACAAACGATGGATGGAATACCATCGTTGGCAAGAACAACGAATCCCACATTTACCTCCCAACCCTCATTTGACCGAGATGTCCCAGTTACAACACGAATTGCAATCGTTGATGGATCGCACCGATTTGTCAGAAACGGAAAAATCGCAACGGTACGGTCAATTGTTTCAACGACTGCAACTCTTTCACCAGAAAGCTTTAGACGAAACAGATCAACCCATTCTGAAAGATTTTAAGGCCTTGATGAAAAGTCCATCACCACCATTACCACCTCAAGTGGTCAAGACAGAAAGTCCACCACCACTAGTCCCAGTGATCAAGACAGAAAAAGAAGAGTTTTAAACTCCACCAGAAACAGTACGCAAGTTAACAAAACCACCTACATCCAGAATTGGTTGGATTAAAAAGATGATGGCTACTCCTTCTTCCTCAGAAGAGAAAACGAAAGCAAAGACAGATGTGAAACAAGAACTGATTACTCCTGTTCAAACACTGTCCTCCACCGCAACACCTGTTGCTTGTCGGACACACAGAGCATTACAAAACAAGAAAATACCACAGAAAGACAAGAGTAGCATCAGTGAAGAGTGGATCACTTATTAAAAAATGTAGAAGGTGTTAGCCAGCATTTACTACGATCCATCCCATCCCGCAGGTTACGGAGGAGTTCAGAAATTGTATCGTGCTGCCAAAACTCGTCTGAAAAGTATCCGTTTACCTCATGGTTACAAGAAGAAGAAAAATACACCTTACACAAACCCATTCGACGAAAATTTTCCAGAAGTCGCACCCAAGTGGAGGGTATCGATCACTAATGACAAGCCGATTTAGCCGAAGTCTCTCATTTGGCCACCTACAATCGTGGTTACAAATATTTGTTTTGTGTCATCTACGTCTTTTCCAAATTTGCTTGGGTCGTACCATTGACTTCCAAATCGAGCAGTGAGTTAGTGCGAGCCCTGCAACTGGTGTTGAAACAAAGCGGGCGTCACCCTCTTCGATGACAAACTGACAAAGGCACCGAATTTCTAAACCAAGCTTTCCAAAAAGAATTGAAGAAACGTGACATTCATTTTCTCACCACCGAGAATCCGAAACCAATGCTAGCATCGTGGAACGTTTTCAACGCACCTTGAAAGAACGCATGTGGAAATATTTTACGCATCAACACACTCTCAAGTACATCGACGTCTTGCCACACCTCATCCAATCGTACAACCAATCTTACCATCGAAGCATTGGGCGTGTCCCCCAAGAAGTGACTCCTGACAACGATGTGACCGTCCTCGAGCGTTCGTTTGGTCCGTCCTCGACGGTAACTGTCCCGAAAAAAGGTAGAATATTGGCAGCAGGAGATTGGATACGCATTGGCAAAACAAAACGCACTTTCGACAAAGGTTACTTATCGAATTGGACCACCGAATTGTTTCGTGTCACCGAACGTGTGCGTGACCGTCATCCTACCGTCTATAAATTGGAAGACATGAACGGGGAAGTGTTAAAAGGAACGTTTTACTTACCCGAGTTACAACGTGTAACCAAAAAAGAAGACGACGTGTACGAGATAGAAAGCATTCTCGATCGAAGAACTCGAAAAGTGGGAAAACGAGGTGTCGAAGAAGTCAAAGTACGTTGGAAAGGATATCCACCCAGTTTTGAGTCTTCGATAGACGCTTCGCAACTCATCGAGTATAAAAAGAAGTGACCACCATGCCCTTCAACAGAGTCTCAGCTACTGCAGTGACCACTCCTTCCCCCAGTTCTTCTCTGCAAGATCTATAAAAGCAACCCTTGTGGGTGTGGTGTAGAGAACGTGTGCCTAAAACGCAAATCGTCTTTTTCTGCCAAATCTTTGTGGTATATTGTGTCATCGGTGCTGCCATTGCCAATTTGAGTTTGCAACAAGAAGACAAACAATTGTGGACCATTTTACTTAGCAGTTGCATTGGTTACCTTCTTCCCAATCCGTCTTTGAAATATTCCTCTAACGGAAACAACAACAACGGGAGCCTTGTGTCCAACGTTAGTTCCAACAGTCACCCTAACCATCCTCTTTTAGACACTCCGCTGACTTCCAGCGACTCCTCGGACACTAGAACAGTGGAATTATGAACAACCAATTTTACTTAACGTTACCCAGTGACAGTTCCATGGAGGTGTTTCCCAATAACACTTTGTGCTGTTTCTCGGCCAGAGTACTTCAAGCCATCCAATTGGATCACGAAGCCCATTGGGAAGTGGCTTTGGTGGAAATGATTCACCCTACACAAATCAAAAACATCGTCGAAAATGAAAACACTTTTACCGTAGACGTTTATGACGAACAAGTGCAACAAGGCATGGATGAACGCGCTAGTGTAGCTGACTTTATGAAATCACAAGACCTCAATACAAAGCGAACCACTTATTTTTTTAAAATTCCTGCGGGCTATTATTTTAGTGGTCAACATTTCGTGAACACCATTGCTGAGACGTTCAGTTTCACGTTTGGTAAAGCCTTGGAAAAAACCAGAAGAAGTGTCCGATCGAGTACCACAAATTAGCTCGACGCCTAATGATAAAATTTTCAGAGGACAAAGTATTCGCCATTACATTTTGTCCTGAATTGTATGACATTTTGGGTGGAGACACCAAGTTGATCAAGATGAGAAACGAAATACCAGCCGTGACAGGTAACTTGGATTTTGCGAAACATTTTCGATTCCCTGTAGAAATGAATCAAGGACTGAATTTGATTTTTGTGTACTCCGATGTGGTGGAGTACAACATAGTGGGACACACCTCCTTACTGTTACTGCGTGTCATTCGTTTCAAAGTGGATTCTGCCACGGCTGCTGACGAGGAAGGTGGAAACAGCTATCACGTTCACCACGAATTTGTACATCCTCACTATTTGCCCGTCAGTAAGTCTTATTTCGACACTGTCAACATTACTATAAAAGGAGATCTGGGACAAAATATTCCATTCACCAAAGGGAAAGTCACAGTGAAACTCCATTTTCGAAAACGATTACTCTAACTTTTTCTCAGTCATGTATCCTGTGTACCAAGGAGTCGCTCGACAGCGAGGACATGGTTTAGGTGATATGCTAAAATCGGCCTTTCGTACAGTTGTTCTCGTATTGAAACCGATGGTGCCACGGGGATTGCACGCCTTAAAAGATGCCGAGTTGACGCAAGGTAAAGAATTTCTCCAAAATGTCATCATTGACAAACAAAACCCCAAAGAAGCTTTCTTGAGAGCAACCAAAAATGTCTTGCTTCAAACGTGCAAAGACCTTTTGGGTCGGCGAGAAACTCCTATAAATACCCTGGGCAATGCCGAGTCAGGCATTTCTGCTTCCCTGACGCCACAGCAAGGACAAGGCAGAAAAAGACGACTAAAACACATCTTCAGAGGACTTCACACCCCTAGAGCTAGAAAGTGTAAGAAAAGAAAAACCGTCCGAGAGTTAGACGTTTTTGATCATTAGATAAAAGAAAATGATGCACCGAGATTCTTGTGCTTGTTGCAAACGGAACTGGATCTGTTTGCCATGCCACCGACCATGATGACGATGCAAGAATCCCAATGGGTTGAATTTCATCCCGTCTTCTCTTTGACGGATTCAGCTCCCATCGAGTTTGAAATCAAAGGACAACCCGAAGATTACATCGATCTGAATAGCAGTTACTTTTATCTGAAAATGAAAGTAATCAAAACAGAGAACACCAATCCGGGAGCCGATGCCAGAGTAGCTCCCGTCAACAATTTCATGCATTCCTTGTTCAGCGAAGTGGACTTGTACTTGAATAACAAACTGGTCAGCAGCAGTATGGATACTTACCCTTACCGAGCCTACCTAGAAAATCTCTTGACGTACGGAAAAGAGGCCAAGAACACCCATCTGGATGCTAGCGTGGTATGGAAACCTGACACCGCAGGTGAAGACACGTTTAACGACACAGCCCTGACAGCCGATGACAATCCTCACTATGTGGGTTTTAATGACCGTGGAAAGAAAATCCTGCAAGGTCGTAATTTAGAACTGATGGATCGTTTGCATTTGGACATGTGATTGCAATCAAGTATTTGCTGAACGGAGTGGATATTCGAATGAGACTCAATAGCAGCAGTGTCGCTTTCCATTTGATGACTCATGCCAACGAGTACAAAACCATCATCCAAAAAACCAGACTTTACGTGCGTCGTGTAGAAGTTTTACCTAAAGCGGGAAACGATATCAGTCAAACATTGAGCAGATCGACCGCCAAGTATCCGATACGCCGTGTAGAAGTGAAAACATTCACCATTGCTGCTGAACTCCGATCCAAAATCGAAGATCATCTGTTCCAAGGACAGTTACAAACACGTTTCTTCGTTGGCATCGTCAGTAATGCAGCCCTCAACGGAGCCCACGATTAAAATCCTTTCCAGTTTAAGCACTACAGAGTGTCCAAGATCGAAGTCAGTCGCGATGGTAAGACTTTGTGTACCAGACCCTTCGAACCTAACTTTGCCCAGAAGAATTACTTGAGATCGTACTTGTCCCTGTACGAAGCTACGGGGCAACTAGGAACCAATGCCAGTCACGGTATTTCGTACGAAGATTATGTCAGAGGTTACACTTTGTGGGCCTTTGATTTCACTCCAGACCAAGGCAGCGACGAGGGGCGTTTCCACCCTATAAAATCCGGTCAACTGCGTGTAGAACTTCAGTTTGCAGAAGCTCTCACTGAGACGGTCAACGTCATCCTGTATGCTGAATTCGATAATACCATAGAAATCAACAGTTTGAGAGAAGTCATTCTAGACTATTAGACACAATGGAAGACTCCTATCCCTCTTTAAACATTCGAGAATCTTTGGACATGGAATGGGATGATAGCGTGAAAGCATAATCCCAAGACCAAGACAAAGAGGACGAGGTAGTCAAGTCCAGATGGCCAGAACAAGAACAACATTTAGTGTCCTGTTTTGCCAAACACCTGGCAAATACAATTACGGAATTGACCAAGAAATATTGTTATGGATGTCAAAACGATCATCCCAGTCAAATTCACCACGATAAATGTATGATGATGAGTCAAGAAGAAAAATTGGACGAGTATATGGACGACGCTTGGAGTCTCATCTCAGAAGAAGCAGTGTTGCATGAGTGGTATAAAGGCTTGCGTGATCATTCCTGCCCTCCATTGTCTACTCAAGAGATCTATCGCATCGAATCTCTCTTAGCCCAGAGTGCAGAGACGAAGCGAAGAAACGGCTACATGACAGAGCGTTTCAAACAAAAAGTCAGAATTGAATTGATCACTTATCATTACCTGTGAAAAAAACAAAACAACACAACAAAAAATGGATACCTGGGAACTTTATTACCTTTTGAACAATAGTTCGTATACTGCTTCTTGGAATCCTGTCGCGTGCGCTAAAGATGAACTACCTCATCGCAAACCTCAAGACCATCAAGCTTATATCATCAACATAAAAAAGTCATCTTCCAGGAACTCACTGGTTTGCCGTTTACTTCCCTCAAGAGAATTGTGTGGAATATTTTGATTCGTATGGATTACCCCCTTTGGAAGACGATATCATTGACTTTATGAGAAGAAATGCCCAGACGACACGATACAATAATGTGAAATTACAAGGCACAGATTCCATGGAGTGTGGACAATATTTGTGTATTTTATTCATCAACGCAGTCTTGGATATCCTTTAGAACATTTAGTGACTTATTTTGATCGTCACTCTTCTAGAAACGATGAGAAAGTAGATCGATGGTTTTGTGACCATTATAGTTATCTTTTGTCTTTAGCTAGGAAACGTAGTGTACATCAATGGCCTCATGACTTCCACCAATGGAAATCTCACATGATTTCACAACGTTGTCAACCTTGTCAAAAATAATTTGTTACTTGTTACTTGTTACTTGTTAGTTGAATAAACAATGTTGTGTTTTGAAAAGAAATGTGTCTGTTGTTTGTTTTCAAAAAAACACTGTGAATATATGCTCTTTGACTTCTCTCTATCCCTCACCATGACATTCGCTATCATAACGTTCCGACACTAAAACCTAGTAGGGATGTTTTCTATCGCGTCCGCGTTTGATCCATATAAAGCGGTTGGTCTCCAGTCTTGTCATCCATGGTTGACTCGTCTACCTATGAACATGCCTTCCAGACTAGCCCAGCTGAACGAAGCTGACGTCAGTTAACATCGTGTCAGGCATAAACCTGATACCTAAACCTTAAGAGATAGAGAATGTCAGGATGTTAGCTATAGCCCAAGACCTAATAGAAGAGGTCTTCAGAGAGGAAATTAAGAAAGAACAAGAAGAATGGACTGAGAAGTACAGACTTCAGAAGAAGCAGAGAGAAGAACAACAGCAGCAACAACAGTAGCAACAGTAAGAACCAGACAGAGGACTGCCGTGTGGACACCAAAGAATTCTCTTTCTCTTTCCGCAGAAGCAGACCGTATCGCATAGGAAAGCCTGCCGCCAGACGGGGACGCAATCTTAGACAGTAAACAAAAGATTGCCATTACTCCCGTTAACAAAAAACAGCAATTTTCAGGGCTACCCAATGCTCTAGAAAAGACATACTAATTCAATTTTCCAAAACAAATTTGTGTGTTTGTATGTTTAAAAAAAATATAAGTGTGTCTATAAGCACTTCGTTTCTTTGTCAGTAAAAAAATTCACCCTTTGTTTTCTCTGTCTTGTCAAATCATGCATGCCTGTGTGTTTAGGTCCGCGCGTTTAATGTGATGGTAAATTTGGGTGTTAGGGGATGTTTGCCTTCACGTCTGTGCTTCAAGTATATAAAGTGACGCGATCGTCAGTCTAGCTACCCATCGTTGACTCGTCAACATTAAAAATGAATAACAGAATTGCTAAGCTTTTAGAACTTCAAATGCACCTGGAATATGCCAGGCGCCTTTTAGATGAACTGACTATGGAGGCAATACAGGAGGAAGACAGAATTAAAGAGGAGGAAGAGAAGATGAAAAAGAAGAAAGAGAAGGAGGAAAGGATCCTGCCTGACCTCGTCATGAGACCTCAGTGTGAGGTGAAACCTGAGGTGAGGACACAACAACCAGTACGACCACCTCAACAACAACAACAACCAGTACAGCGTGCAGAGGAGGCAAGGAGGCCAGATCATCATCATCATCCCCTGATATGGCACAGAGGACAGAGGGAACAACAAGGATTCACTATTCCACAAACAGAGGAGTGGGATAGTGAAGCCGCTCAAGCCCCGTCTGCTCTCCCAACCACACGTGTCAATTGGGAGAATGACTGGAGCAGACGTTGCGTGTGTGGTGCCAGGCCAGGAAGGTGTCACCATTAGCTAGGTGAATTTGGAGTTCAAGAAAAAACAGCCCTTCTCGGGGCTAACCAAATCTCTTGAAAAGAGATAATAATTCAAGTTGCCAATTGGTGTGAATGTAGAGTAGTGTGACTATAAATACTCACTCCTTCACTGTTGTGTGTGCGTGTGTGTGTGTGTGTGTGTGTGTGTGTGTGTGTGTGTGTGTGTGTGTGTGTGTGTTTTGCGTTCTCGTACGTTTGTGACGATGGTAGATAGGTGTGTTTTTTTCTTCTCATCCAGATTGTGTGGATAGTAGATAGGTTTGTGTGTTTTATGCTTTCTCGTTCGTTGGTGAGGATAGTAAATAAGTGTGTTTTATGCTTTCTCATTCGTTGGTGAGGATAGGATATGTGTGTGTTTTATGCTTCCTCGTTCGTTGGTGAGGATAGTACATAGGTGTGTGTTTTATGCTTTCTTGTACGTTGGTGAGGATAGTATATGTGTGTGTGTGTGTGTGTTATGCTTTCTCGTTCGTTGGTGAGGATAGTAAATGGGTGTGTGTTTTATGCTTTCTCGTTCGTTGGTGAGGATGGTATATGTGTGTGTTTTATGCTTTCTCGTTCGTTGGTGAGGATAGTAAATAGGTGTGTTTTATGCATTCGCGTTCTTTGGTGAGGATAGTATATCATATGTGAAGTGAGTGTAAGGGATGTTTTCGTTCACGTCTGTGCTTGACGTATATAACGCGGAACACTAGTCAGTCAGTCTGGTTACGGCAATTAATCCTCGCAAGAAGGAGGTATTGCAGAGCACAGCTCAACATGGACAACCAAGGGTCTTCAATTTGGCTCATGAAGACCCGACACAAACCAACCATGATCCTTTGACCCCTCGTCAAAAAAAAAAAAGAAAAAAAAAACTATCCTAACACATTCGCCAATTACGGATAATTATTAGGAAGGGCACACCTCCCTCCAGATTGGGAAAGAATTTCGGAAAACGGACACGTACACTATGTACACAAAATTCAAATTTAATCTATACCCATCACACCAAATTCATAACTCAACAAACCTTGACAAATTACACAGGTGACTTACACAATACTGGCATAGGGGAGTCCACTAGTACAACTGGACTACATTTGACAATAAAACCGGCCTTGCCGTTGGGCCGGGGCGCCTTGTGGCTGATATTGGTTGTGCCTTGGATGACTGTCCCCTTGGCCCTTTCGTGCCGTTTCTGCGCTGCCTCCCTTCCGGGTCTCTTTCCGCCTCTGTCTCGTTACGGACGTGTCTGCACGCTGCTGGGTATGTGAACTGAAAGCAAACAAGGGGGTTATGATGGCACCATACTCATACCCCCAGGAGGACGTGAGGGCACAATACTCACACCTCGAAGGGCCCAGCCTAGGGCTCTGAGAGGCAGTGGCGGCACCATACCCACACCTCCGAGGGCCCAGCCTAGAGCTATAACCAGTCGCGAAGCACAGAGTGCATATGCGACTATAATCCTTCAGTCAGTCAGTCAGTCAATCTGGCTACCCACGTTGACTAGTCAACACCTATCAAGATGGAAGTATTTAACCAATTAAAAGACAGTTGGTATTGGATGATGGATGGATGATACATACTGGATAGGCTTGAAAAGGAATGGAGGTTCCCAGGCAGCCAAGACTTGATGACCAGACTGAAAGTAGCATGTTTTGACTTACAAGGGATGATAGTGGAGGAAGTGGAGAAGTTGAGAGGCTTTATACAACTTAAATATGTAAGAGTGGGAACTTTGAAACAAGTGATTGATATTGTTATAGAAGTGAGATGTTATTTGGAAGACATATTCATTTTAACCAAGTGGCCTTCTGTCAAAAAAGACTTAGACGGATTAAAGAAAGGAGAAGAGATTATGAAAAAGGTAATGGGAGAAGAGGTGAAGAAAATAAAAGAGATATGGACAAAAGAGAGAAAGTAGAAGGAAAACACAAAAAAAAGGAAAGAGGACTTTGACAGACTGAATAAGAACTGGATGAAAATACAGCAAAAATTTAGAGCTATGGGACATCCAGACTGGATACCAGAAGAAGAAAAGAAAAAGACGAAGAAAGGAATAATTGGAAAATTAAGAAGCTGGTGGAAGAAGTGGAGACAATAGAAGCAAACAACCAAAGGCCCTTTTCAGGGCCACTCCATTGCCTCGAAAAGATTTATTCTTTCTTGAATAAAATTTTTTTTAAAAACCTACTCTACTAAACCACGAACACGACAAATTCGTGTTTGTATATAGAAATGACTTGACGTCACAGTACTACATTGCTACATTGTTGCCAATGTCCAATACCGTGACGTCACCCTACCTGTTCCATTCCTCTTGTCGCCATACAGTCCCAGCATGTGCTAATACAAAATTCCCATTGTCGCTATACAGTCCCAGGCTGGGTCTGTAATGTATTTTCCCATTATCGCTATATCGTGCCAGGCTGTGGTTTTGACCCCAAAAATCGTGTAGCCATATCGTCCCAGGGGGGTGGGGTGGGGGTGGGGTGGGGGGTCCGTAATGTATTTTCCCATTGTCGCTATATCGTCCCACTACACTACTGTTAACTGACTTAGAATAATAACTTACTGAGTTCAAAGAAAATTGGCGTTTCATGAAAGATCACTAAATTGATTTAATTGTTTCATTAAAAACTCGTTAATTTCGAACTATTTATTCTCGATGTCTTGGTCCAATGTGATATTTCTGACGATCTGAGTCACACTGTAGTCACTGGAAAAAAAAAAAAAAAAACTAAACTTATATGACATGGCTGAGGGACACGAATGCAAAGTGAGATAATAATATTTTACCTCATGTATTGCCTATTATAATTTGAGCGTAATACATATTTTTTTATTGCCATTGTCATGCAAATCCTAGCAGGAACAATGACGTCAAGCCATATTTATCACAGTACGTGTATCACATATTTACGAGAAAAGTCAGTCCAAACGACAACCCCCCCCCCAAAAAAAAACCCCCATCCCTTTTGGCGATACGTCATCCACATACCCAGTTTATACTGTTGTTTTGTACCCTGTCTACATAATAGACTGACGGCGATGTTTGCCTACCCAGTTTTTCATTTGAATGAGCAAACCTATTACCTGTTCCAGGTAAAGTCAGACTCTCACCACATTATACGTGTTTTTTTTCTGGAAATGGACATCTACTTTTAAATTACATACATAACATAACCGGACAGATAAGATCAAATAAATATAATTTAAATCATCATGTATCCACAGTCTATCACTGTTTAAACAATATTGTTGACAATATAAAAATGACAAGAACGTAAAATATATACTAAATGGGTTGGGAACTGAAAGGACAATATTAAAAGTGATAATTAACGTTTCATTTGGCGTTATAAATAATTCCAAAATGTATTAATCTCTTCTCATAATAGTTATATTTATCACTAATTAATATCGATTATTACATATACAGTTATATTTATGAAACATTAATGACATGTATGTCAAACACAGGCTTGTAAGTAATTCGGATTCAAAACATGAAAATATGTCATTTTTAAATTAATTTATTAGTGTACTTTATGTAATAATTACATATATTCAGTCGTATGACCGAAAATCGTTATTAGATTTTCAAGAGAACACATGTTTTCTGTTTGCCTTTTACTAAATTTCTCTTGTCCACTAAATATTTTCTCCCTTGTTGAATCAGGTTGGCCAACTCAGATTAATCTCTTAACCGGTTCCATCAGCATACTCAATGTTTCCGATTCTATTACATTAACGGCGTACTTAAGATGTATATGCTTTAGCATGAATGCTTCCAGTATTTATAAACAAATTCTCTGGTATCAATATGTTTTACCGGGTCAGCTATGGTGGAAGTGTAAGCATCTCAATTAAGCCACATTTATAGAAGACAACATATGCAGGAATAAACATTCACATTACAAATGATATGGGGGAAAGGGTGCGATGTTCGTTCGAGTTGAGATATTTTATTTTTTTTTTTTTTTAATCGCACCCTGCAGTATATGTTTCTTCAAAGAATGAAATGGAAATAATATGGTTTATTTGCAATTATTCAGAGGTAGATATTATTTCAGATGAGTGAGAACTTGAGTTTAAAAATTCCAGGCAACTGCCCAAGAATATAACTAAATAACGCGGTACAAAATGTTTTACCCAGTTCCCTCACTATATATAACTTTGCTAATCTCAGTTGAAAGCGTGATCTACCATTTATGTCTTTAATACTTTCTAGAAAGAACCTTCTCCCATAATTCAATTAATAAACGAAGCATTAAACTTCAGCTTAATAACCATTTCATTTCAATCCAATCATTAGGATTTGTTGATATAAACATGTTGCATGCTGCTTGTAATGAAACCCAAATCGGCATTGCTATTTACCTGCAAATACGTTCTGGAGACAGCCTAAACCATGCTACGCAGTTGTTTTGAAGTATAAAGTTCAAAGAGTCAATACGAAACTATTTTGTAATTAACCTTAGGCATGGCATGAAACTTTTCTGACCTTTCTCGATGACTAACATAAATGGAGACATATAAATAAGGGTTGCAATGCGCTTCGTCGGTAGCTCCAACGATAGATAGAAAAAAATCTCCCACAATGAGGAATCCAGTCGTTTATCTCCTGGTTGTGAGTTTGCTTTCGATCGTCTTTTCCAAAGGTATTTATTAATTCATTTTTGCTATTTTCACCACACACACACACACACACACACACACACACACATAGTTCAACATTATATTTTTACGTATATATAATGAATGAACAACTGAGTGTACGTATACAATATTAGCTGAATAATTTATTGCTAACATTCGGATGTCTAAAAGATTCCCTTTTCTCCAGTCGCTGATAATTTTATGACTAACGTTTGAACACGATTGCAGCTAAGCTAAAACTACGAAGATTATGTCTGTGTGCTGAGGGCTACTTTCAAGCTTCTATTTTGCAATTCAGTAGCTTCGTTTGGTGTATAATACAAATATAGTTTCTTTTCTATTGTAAATACCGCTATAATTTGGTTAGGGATTTTATCACTCGTCAGAATGTAACATTTGTTTCTTTTGCCACACGGATTATGTGCGATATAAACGCAGGTTTAGAAACTTAGAAACATACAGACATACATACATACATACATACATAAACAGCATGGACGCACACACGCTCACACAGGCACACACACACACATATATATATACATATACATATATATATATATATATATATATATATATATATATATATATATATATTCGGGAGAATCTAGATATGCTGACAGACAAATCTCTGTATCCAGATGAGACGTTTAACATTGCTTAAACTCACGTTACCAAAACAGAGTTAATGGAGACACCATTTTTTATGACTTAAACGCTTGTATTTTTTTAAAAGATTTGCTAAACACGACAACCTAAAAATGTGATGTCCCTTTGTGAAACAATTTTCTTAAGTTTTTTTCGTGACTGGACTTTCATATCTGCCGAAATGATTAGCTATCGGTTATTCTGATCAAACAGACTCCCCTTCGAGTAATTGAGATGTCCTCTGTGTAAATAACCAAGATTAAAGAAAAAGAAAGTTTTCGTGTACCGTTAGAACGAGGCTTTCACAAACCAACAATACACTAACTCAAACATTCAAATCATCCTACTGCTGCATTATATTGCTTTTATAAAAGATGGAACATCCAAGTTATTTTTTTTCTAGGCAATGAAGGCTACAGTGATTCGGAATACGAGGATTCGATGGCAGGTGGTCAAAGAGAGTTCAAATATTTTGACTATAATGATGATGGTTATATTGATAGAGAAGAGTTCTGGTATGTACAGGTCTTGTTATCGTGTTCAAAAACATCAGGTTAATCTATTTATACCTTTGGTGTCATTACTATTGTTTGCATCGCGCTTTTCATTTTGTCAGATCGGACTGAGTGTAATGTTTGTCTCAGCTCTGCCGAGTAAATCCACTGTAACCTATCAAATTGACTAGAAACGGAAACGACAGTCTTGGTAATAAGATAAGTATGTTCAATTCGAAAACTTACAATAATTAATGGAACCGAATCTCATTGATCAAATACTTAGGCCATTGTAAATTTATTTAGTCAGGTCTAGTTACGGATACGGATCGAGAAGTGTCGTAGGGAAAATACTTTCCTATAACAGTGACAGATGACTTAATCTTTTTGTATGTTTCGAAAATAAACTAACTTTAACAAATATCAACAATAGGAACCGGATACTATTGGTAGGACCGCCTATTTACTGCTCCTGCCGATTTCAAATTCTCTTTAATAACTAGCATGTTTCTATATACTGATCTCCTAACGAAGTGAACAATATATATTGCAGACACACTTAAGTTCAGTATATTTTAGATATGCATATATGTGTTAGCGATATGTCTGGTCTTTGTAATCTCGCTTTCTTTCTGATATAATATGTACTGAGCAGGGGAATGTTGGCAGTTGCCTGAGCAAAGCCTCAGCATTGAAAGATCATATTTGGTAAGTGCATTAAAGTGTCAGCTACGTCTCTGATAGTTGCTATTTTTAAAGGTCTTGACCATTAGGAAGCAGAAAATTGTATGGTTTAGATATTTGCTAGCCAAGACTTTTCGCATTTGCATTAATTTGCAGTTCAGGTATTTCAAAACTTTCCATGGACCTTTTAATTGCTTTTTTAAGGGGGCCGTCTTCAGATACCTCCATAGACAACATAGTCGATGTATTGAAGAATGCGGACGTTGATGGAGATGGGAAATTGAATTTAGAAGGTATTTTATTAATAGCTACATATTGATAATAATAATAATAATAATAATAATAATAATGATAATAATTCTTTGGCTTCAGAGAATCGCATTCTCTTATGAGAAATCCTATTAATAATTTTGTTCGCTTATGTTTACCTGTTACGAAACAAATGATTAATAGGAGGGCAATAGGTGTGCACAATTATATAAACACATGTTTCCATGAGATTGGGAGATTTGTGGATCTGAAAGTAAATCACCAAGTCACTTCAGGCTACATAATGATCTCTGTAAATAGTCGATTATTTTCACTTGCTATGAACAGTACCTACTCATGTAAAAGAATATATATATATATATATATATATATATATATATATATATATATAGATAGATAGATAGATAGATAGATAGATAGATAGATATAGTCAAAGCGGTGTTTTGTCTATCTATACATACCAAATATAGATGTGGAAAGAAGTAGATCGAATATCGTTGACTAGCGAAGATTAGAGACGAATGTTGCAGTTTATTTACGAGTAGGATAGTACTTTAAATGTGTTGATAAAATGAAATTAGATAACAGTTATGTATTTTCATTTTAATATTTGTTGTAACAATATTTATCTGCAAGTTACTATTGTAACCTGAAAACTTTACTCATATGTTACTATGTGACCCTAGTTGGAAACGCCAGGTCATATTTAAGTCTGTTTTACTTCATGGCGATTCATTACGATGTTGTTGTTGTTGTGGGGCTTAACGCCATTTTTCAGCACACGATAGGCTATACATGGCGGCCAGTATTAATGGTGGAGGAAGAAACCGGGAAATCCGCGGAAAGAACCACCAACCCACGAGAAGCTACTGGCATGCTTTCTCACATATCCACATTCGCCGAATCTTAGACTCGAACCCACGCACACAGAGGTGAGATGGCAGTGATCCGTAACGGAGAGCGCTTTAGACCACTAGGCCACTCGGGGCCCTATTCATTACGATGATTGATGGTTGTTACATTCATAATAAAAAAAAACAACAAAACAAGCCTGCAAAATAAATAGCAATGTACACTTAAGTCAGCGTCGCGATTGATTTCCTGGTATATTGGTAAGTGCATTTTCACATGAGAGTCTCGAAATGTTGATAACATTACGTAACTCGCTTCGCGCATAAATGATTTCAGCGTTATTTCCATCAGTATATATTACAAAGACCCACTCGATAATGCTACAAAGAGTGGTGTGTGTATATCTTCTCCACCAATATGGTCCTGGAGGTTTGGAAGAGTATGTTTGATACAAGACTGAAGCTTATATAAGCCGTCGCCTGCCATTCCTAAGCAAACGTCGTCTACTGAATCTCGTTTTCATTAAACTGTTATAACTTTCTACTGAACATCTTTTTGTGATAGGATTTTTCTAGTTAACAGAAGATGTATGTTTATATGTGGCACGCGGTGGCTCCTGCAAATGCACGGTCCTCTTTAAATATTTGAATTATTTCTCTTCCGTAACTCCAGGACCATCGTATACGCAGATCACTACTTTTAGCGATGTATGAATTAGTCGTGTTGCTTTGTTTGTTGGTGCAAGTGGTCTTGAAAGTATTCGTGTAAGATTCGAATTTGGTTATTCTATCCATATTTCAAGGTGCTATCGTAAAAATACACTTCTAAAGCTGCGATAACATTCCCAATTCTGAGCTGAAATAACTGTATTGGTTGGTGTTTTTGCGACATGCATGTATTATCATCTCGTCATTTATTCTCTTTGCTACGTCACAGAATATGAAATAATAGGGTTAAGGCTTTTATTCGGTAATTATTATGAACTATGAAATATCAATCTTAATTTATATTTCAGAGTTTATGCAAGACTGGAGATATGGCGATAGAAGAGAGTATAACAAACTAGCAAATGAAACTGGTTTATCTGGGTCCAGTGTCACGTCGCAAAGTAAGTTTGAGCATACAATTGTCGTAAATTTTAAACATAAAAATCTTATGCTATTTCTTGAGTTTCACAGAGTCGTCCATACTACAATTTGTTACGTCTAAGAAAAACGTTTGCGTAAGCTACTCTTTTGAATGGGAGGTATGTAATAAAATGGTAAAATGTAATAGAGCACCTGCAAGTTACAAATGGACGGTAGCAAAGATGACGACAAAACAACAATAGCAATACAATGACCTCAAAAATATCAGGCAATATATGCAATGAACTATTGGCCATACAGACTAAAATACAGGTATTATTTCCGATTAATGATGACATGGTTCTTCTCTCTCTCTCTCTCTCTCTCTCTCTCTCTCTCTCTCTCTCTCTCTCATATATGATTTTGCCATGCCCAGGCACTGTCAGAACTCCTGCACGCCCTGTCCAAAATAAAACCTTAAAACCAGACAATTTAAAGATCTTTACGGCTGTAAATGTTATGCAAAGTATTTGTTTTTTTCATTTTCTAACAAATCCAGAATTTCATCCTTTAAACTCTTTGTGTGTGTGCGAGAGAGAGAGAGAGAGAGAGAGAGAGAGAGAGAGAGAGAGAGAGAGAGAGAGATCATAGACGGAGAGCAATAGAGAGGGAAATAAATTATCGAACTTGAAGTCGATGAATAATCATAATATAACTTACTTCTGAAGGAAAATGCTCATGAGTAGAAGCTATGGGCACGAATTTAGACCACTGATTTAGATTTTTCAGCATCTTGATATATTTCTTTGCTAAACATCAATATATTCTACATCGCGAAGGATGGAATATCTCTCTAAATATCAACACTTCCTGTCCCTGACATACCGTACAAACGAGGATACCTGTTTGCCGTTCGTTTTGTCAGAATGTCATTAATATTGATGACTTAATGTCTCGCGTCTCGCTTGTTTATAGTTTGTTCGGCTAATTAATAAAGCAAAATGTAATGTATACAAATTGTTTTACAGATAACATTTATATATATATATATATATATATATATATATATATATATATATATATATATATATATATATTTTACAATAGCTTTGTCAGTGAAAGATATACTATACGGTACATATTTGAATGTCAGGCTGCATATCAGAATCATCATCTCTGTGACTATCACTGTCCAGAAAAAATACTTACTAAAAAAATTATCCCTTAACGACTGCATGGTACTTGCCGTAAAATTTGTAAAATTGTAAAGGAAACTTATGAATAAACGTATGTAATTCTCGCTACTGAAACACCCATTAACACGTTCGAGAAATGTAAGAAAATCTTGGGCGTAATCTTTTGGTGAAACGGTGCTCTGATGAACTAAGCTACGCTGGACTTGAAGTGTATATTTCAAAGATTATTCAGTCAGAATGTTTTGAACATATTTCATGGTGCAATTGTCATAGTTCTACTGTTTTATGGTCATCTAAAAACTGAACTTGTGTAAACTTTATGTTTAGATTTATTCAGTAGTTATATGCAAGATTGAAAGTGATCAAAGTGAAAGGAAACATCATTCTTAAAAAATGTCTTGTCAGTATATGAAAATCATGCTCAGCTGTTTTTCTATAGATAAACAGATCATATATTGTTTTCGGTACAAAATCTTTGATATTTAAAACAATGTGGAGAAAAGAAATTGATATAAAAAAGATTACAAAACTAGACGCCATGAAATTACAAGACAAAAACTTTCAGACATCAAGTCTTTTCTTGTAGTGGAAATAAGTATTTTAAGATCTCTCATGAATGAGATCACAGTGCTTTTGTATTTAAGATCCATGGGCAATTCGTTGCACATATGCACATAGCTGGGCCCTGGTATGTAAAAGAAAATTGTCCGTACGACTAGAGTGGGAGGAATGATAATACGAGTGTCGGAAGAGGAGTTTAAGTTTCTAGATCGGGTCGACTCTTGGGTGAGTCAGATACATATTCTGGAGTCAAAGAAATGTAGCATAGTGGACAGATTTTGTGTTTGATTCTGGATTGAGGGGGTAAATAGTGAAGGTTACAGGTTGGGAAGTTCCATGCACTCTAAGTATGATCAGAGCAGTTTTATTTTGAACGTTTTGAAATTTCTGTAGTATATATTGAAACAAACCCCATAGTGGATTACAATAGTCCAGTCTTGAAAGTACTAAGAAACACACGTATTTTAGAGGCATCATCAAGCGAAAGAAAATTGCGAGTGAAACTGATTTAAGACGGCCATAGATGTGCATCCGTCGACAGTGACACATGGATTTTATACTGACTGTGTGAAGTTAACATTAGTATTACAGATACGTGTTGTTTAAGGCAAATGAGGTAACAAGAAAAAGAATTAATTTGAAAAAAGATAGCGGAATATTGACAATACAATGAATGCCACTTTATCTGCTACTATTGATCTTTCTATTGTTCTCACTCTGACACCTATGTTCAACCAAAATAAGTGCGAATTCTAATCAGAAATTTACTTTCGTACCTTACCGGAAAAGTAATGGAAAACTGTCTATAGTACCTTCTTATGCACAGAGTAACACTTCAAGCATTCAAAACAATCACCTTCTGTATTTTTCCTTGCACATATGTGTGAGCATCCACATTTTATTTTCAGACA
>JAECUM010037211.1:0-15108 GCA_016617855.1 Megalonaias nervosa
TATATATATATATATATATATATATATAATTTTTAGCAAGTGTTTGTATCGATATTATTATTCTTATCATAAATCCTTTTCAATAAATATTATTAGTTGTATGGATAGTAGTATGATTATTAGTATATGCATGCACAACTTTCATTAATTTATATTAATATAAGCCGTTTTAAGAAGATTTTATGTCACAATTCTCATAAATTTTCCTGTGCGGAATGAAAGTCTGCAGGTGATCCTATCAATAATTTAACATACATGCAAGGTCCCTGTATCGATCAATAAAGAAACACCTAAAAACTTGGTTTCCTTTGGTAGCATCAAGAACACGTTCTTAATTCCTCATATCGTGGATTTTTTTTTTAAATTAAGTTTTGAAAATTCTTGAAAAAGTGATGAGATACTATTCACAATAAGTACTTAGTCCGGGAAGAAAAATGGAGATCTGTAATGAATTATATATCATCAAGGTCAAAGAAGCTAAACGATAAACACCGAGTTAATTCACGTCTTGAAGTGAACTGAACGATACCAAATGCCGGTTTCTGATAGGTTAATTGAAGCGATGAAGTATTCTGGTAACAGTAAAATTATGGATGAAAGCCAATCAAATTGTTTCATTATCCACAAGTTACATTAAGACAAATTTTGTTCATGAATTACAAATAAATAAATAAATAAATAAATAAATAAATAAATAAATAAAAATTAAAAAAAAAAAATGACGAAAAGAGAAAATATATAATAGGAATTACAATGCTATTATTCTTAATCAGATACACTAACACACCACAACTCATTTTTTTTATTTGCCAGTGGGCAAGGTACTTTGAAATTTGAGCCTGCCCGACCTGAATTCGGCTAGACCGGGAGTCGGGCAGGTTGATTGGTACATCCCAGACTTGTTTTCTTGTAGGTGTGGTTGCCATAAAGATGTCCGAGTGGGTGTATGTATGTATGTATGTATGTATGTATGTATGTACGGACGTACGGACGTACGTATGTATGTATGTATGCATGCATGCATATACGTATGTATGTATATACGGGAGTGTATTGGAGGGGTAGCACCCCTGGTGGGGGAACAGTCGTCCCTCTGTTGGGGTAACTCACCCACCTTTGGTCCCCACATGCACCCAGCTCTCACCTGTAGATCCAAAAAGCTGTAACATGCGTAACAGCCACATCCCGGTAAACCGCTTCGACTGGCTGGCTAAACCAGGTGAGGGTAGCCGACGGGTCTTAAATCCTTGGTGAGTCACGGCTTCCCTACCCAAGCATGTGAAAACTGGATTCGACAGACTGTGCGGAAAAAAAAAAACGGCAGCTAGTTCAACGGGCAGAAAGGCGATTCCCAGCAACGCGCTGTGAGCAGGACGAGGCATGTAGGTAGTCCTGGTCATGCTCTGCATTGGATTCCATCTCCAGCCGTCTTGATCTTGTCTTGCCAATGGATCCAGATGGTCTTGGACGAGAGAATGAGGTTGACGACCCGCAACTCTTCCTCACTTTGAACAAAATCAACGCACAAGTACTTGGGTACACTGGAAGCCGTAGCCGTAATTCTGCACACAGGCGGATCAGTTCTTCACTGTCACGGAGAAGCAGTTGAGTTTGGCATCCATCTGAGCGACTGAGCACCCCTTTTTAGGATTGGCACTACTCACCTCCATGGTATGAGAAAGGGACTAGAAAGGGTGCCCGAAAAATTGCCTATTCCATCCATCTCTAGCCAGCTAATCGCGGCTGGAGAGGACCCTACAACAGCGGTGAAAACACTACAAAGAAAAAGATGAAAATCGTTCCTCTCACCCTCGGCGCATGGAACGTGCGCACCCTTCTGGACAGAAGTGATGCTGACAGACCTCAGAGGAGAACTGCCCTGATTGGCAGGGAGCTAGCCAGATATAACATCGATATTGCAGCTTTGAGTGAAATCCGTCTTGCAGGAGAGAGCGAACTTTGTGAGAGGGGCGTTGTCTCACCTTCTTTTGGAGCGGAAGAGGCAGTGAGGAGCGATGTGAGGCAAGATTAGGCTTTGCAGTAAAGACAGTATTTGTTAACTAGCTAGCTGGACTTCCAAAAGGTGTGAATGGCAGGCTTATGACCATGAAATTCCCCATATCTAATGGAAGAAAGTTTGTCAGGATCGTCAGTGCCTACGCTCCAACCATGGTCAATCCATATGAAACAAAGGATAAATTTTATGAAGAACACCACTCTATCATAACCACTGTTCCCAAATCTGACAAACTCATCATCCTTGGTGACCTCAATGCAAGAGTCTGCTCTGACAACATCTCCTGGAAATGGGTCATTGGACAGTATGGCGACGGCCGCTGCAACAGCAATGGTCTTCTGTTGCTTCAGACCTGCGCAGATCATGAACTGCTCATCACCAACACCGTCATCCGCCTCCCTACCCGCAACAGGACGACATGGATGCATCCCCGACATAAGCACTGGCATCTCATTGACTACGTAACAGTCAGGAAGAGGGACAGGCAGGATGTACGGGTGACCAAGTCTATGTGTGGTGCAGAATGTTGGACTGACCACCACCTTGTAGTCTCCAAACTAATCATCCGTATCCAGCCTAAAAGACACCCGCAAGGCAAGAAGATTCCACAACAGCTGAACAGCGCCAAGCTGAAGAACTCTAACTCCAAAACGACCTTTGTCAGCACTCTGGAAAACCGTCTTCAGTCCACCCCTCTGGCCACCCAGAATGTAGATGCAGCCTGAGTGGCCCTTACAGAGCTGGTCTACAACACCGCCACAGAGATCTTAGGGCACAGGGACTGGTTTGATGAGAATTGCGAAAACATCAGGCAGCTGTTGGATAAAAAACATCGCCTCCACAAAGCATACCTAAATGATCCAAAGTCCACTAATATCCTTAGGACTGTTCAACAGAAACTGCGGCAGATGCAGGACTCCTGGCTGAGTAACAAAGCTGATGAGATCCAGAGCCACGCTGTCAAGCGTGACATGAAGAGGTTTTATGATGCGTTGAATGAAGTCTATGGCCCATCATCATCAGGATCATACCCTCTCCTCAGTGCGGATGGTAATACGTTGATCACAGACAAAGAGAAGATCCTCGAAAGGTGGGCTCAGCACTTCAGCTGCCTCCTGAACGGCCCAATATCCATCAATGATCGTCTGCCCCAAGTGCCCCTCAATGAATCACTGGATGCCCACCAACCATATTAGAGACCCAGAAAGCAATACGTCTTCTGTCTAGTGGCAAGCCTCCTGGCTCAGACTCAATCCCAGCAGAGATATACAAGGAAGACGGTGCAGCTCTGACTGATAAGCTGCATCAGTTGTTTCATCTCGTGTCAAAAAAAGACGATCCCATAGGAATTTAAGGATGCAACTATTATACACCTGTATAAGCGGAAAGGAAATCTTCAGGCATGTGACAACTACCGAGGTATCTCTTTGCTCTCCATCTCAGGCAAGATACTCGCCAGGATTCTCCTCAACTGTCTCACATCACACCTTGACCATGGACTCCTCCCAAAAAGCCAGTGTGGATTCCGAAAGGAGCGTCGAACCATCGACATGATGTTAGCTGCTAGGCAGTTGCAAGTGAAAACCCAGGAGCAGAATGCTGACCGTTTCTCTACCTATGTCGACCTGACCAAGGTCTTTGACACTGTTAACAGAGAGGGCCTGTGGAAGATCATAGCCAAGTATGGATGCCCAAGGAAATTTATCACCATGGTGCAGCAATTCCATGACGGTTTGGAAGCTAGAGTCAGGGACAATGGTGAAACATCAGATCCCTTTCCTGTCTCAATGGAGTGAAGTAGGGCTGTATACTGGCCCCAACACTTTCAGTCTCATGTTCTCAGCCATGCTCACTGATTCCTTCAGAGAAGGCGACGTGGGAATCAACATCAGATACCGAAATGATGGCAAACTGTTCAACCTCAGGAGGCTCAAAGCAAACACAAAGGTCACAACAGACATCATCAGAGACTTTCTATTTGCTGATGAATGCGCCCTCAACGCTGGCTCTGAAGCTGACATGCAACGCAGAGTCGACAAGTTCTCTGATGCTTGCACAAATTTCGGTCTTACGATCAACATAAAGAAGACTGAAATAATGCACCAGGAAAACCGTATGCTGAGCCAAAGATCACAATCAACATAAATTGCCTCAGAAGACTGCTCAACATAAAATGGCAAGACAGGATCCCGGATACCTCGGTCCTTGCCCAAGCAAACCTGCCTAGTATCTACACCATCTTGATGCAATCACAGTTGCAATGGGCAGGCCATGTAGCTCGCATGCCAGACCACCGGCTTCCAAACAAACTCTTTAATGGCGAGCTTGAACAAGGTAAACACAACAAAGGAGGCCAGGGAAAACTATATAAGGACACCCTGAAGACGCCGTTGAAGAACTTAGGCATTAGCCATGACACGTGGGAGCAGACTGCCCAGGACAGGGTCGTGTATCGCTCTTCAGTCACTAAAGGTGCTGAAGCTTGCGAGGCCAACAGAAGCAGGCCAGAAAATCACGAGCCAGCAACACCACGGTCAGTGTTGCTACCATCCCATGTCCATAATCCCACGGAACATTCAGGGCGCACATCGGCCTCATCGACCACCTACGCACCCACAGACCATTTGTTCCCGCTAAAACACTGGATGACTAAAGTGGTCCTCATCGACTTGATGGACGAACTATAATGTATGTATGTATGTATGTATGTATGTATGTATGTATGTATGTATGTATGTATCTATGTATAAATGCGAGTAGATGCATATTTAGCAGTAAGTTGAGTTGTGTTTACGTTGACCTTATAGTTTTAATATTCTATTATTTTTGCACTACATGACACTAGTTGATTCAGATTATTTTAAATAACTTAGTAAAACCCGGCCTCCTTCACGTGCAATCAAAGTTACTAAAGGCTCTTTAAATAAAACACAAATAGCAGTCTATTCGCGTCTATAATAATGCTTTTATTGGCAAGTAACTTGGGAATTATTTCACGGTAATATTTGTATAAAAGCACAATTATTAATATTAAATCTACAGGGAAAAGAAGAATACAGTTAATTTCCAATTGATTTTTAAAACAAATTGTCCCAATCTCCCCACGCGACTATTTTGAGGTTTAATCGAAAGCTTCCTTGCAAATAATTCAAGCTTCCTTGGAAATGATTAAATTTCTACATTTTTGCTGAATTGTTTTTCTTAAGTTCGATTTAAACACGAGATTTATGCCCATAACGCAAATTCTCCAACCCTTACACACTTCCCAACGGTAAAATTCAAGGTAGTTCTTGAATACTTTCGTACTATTTTGTTCTGTATGAACATGAACTGAAATTTATTGATTATTGAGTGTGCCATGAAGTGGATGTCATTTATTTAATTACAAAAGTGCAATGGACAAAATTTAGAAACATCCCGCGTCGGAATAGGCCAATACCTGTGTCATATCAATTCTGCACCTCCCTGCTGTTGGAAGGAATTTGAAAATATCTTTAGAGCATGTTTTATGGTTAAAAGGTTTCGTTTATTTTTTGTTTTTCCATTGTGAAACATGTACGATAAAAGCTTGTGACGGCAAATTAATTTCTGTAACCTAATATATACGTCTTAGTCCATACCCAGCACCATTCATGTCTTCAACTGGATTGCAAGACACGAAACGTAAATTCAGGCCATATGTAGTGTACATTTCTCTTAATGGCTGACATAGCTCGCGATCAACCTGAATTATACAGGTATGAACGCAAACATTTGATATCATGTGATGTGTTTTATCCACACAACTTTTCGTAAATACCTTCAATATTGTAATTTAGATTGCTGATAAAAACCGGTTTCAGCTGAAACTATTGTGAAGAAAATTATAAATTATCAGGAAGTAACTCACTTTAAAGATATTATTCCATTCAAAGAAACAAGCTCATAACAAGGACAAGTTGTTGTCTTTCAAATATGTAATAATCGTCATTACCTCTTGCTATTTTCCTCGGATAAAACCATTTAAGTCATAACATATTAATCCATTCACCGCCGGTAATTGAAAGTGTATACACCCACCCACCGATTCTCCCCGTCATTCAGTCACTTTATAACAAAATACACTTAGTAGCCATATTACTGATAATTTAGTTCAACTTGTATCGTTCATCCAATGTGTTTTTCTCAAAGAAGTTCCAATCTCACTCCCACCCATCATAGTTTGTTGCGAATACCGCCAATACAGTACAAACTCTATCAATGTATTTTAACATTTCGGAAAAAAAAATCTTGTTGCGTATTTCAGCTTTTGTTATCGATGTTCTATTAAGGTATCAAATATAGCACTGTTTGGAAAGAATACAAATTATCCAAATGGACATACAGACATACACTCATACTAGCTCTCGCACAACCACTCACCCATCCCGCGCATAAAAGTACATACCTCTTAAGCGCCATCTTCAAAACTATTTTGTTAGACAACCCTATTTTAAAATTAAAACCGCATTCTAAAACAGATAATAATTCCCTCACAAAAACAAAATTTGCAATACAAACGATACAAAGAAGCAACCCCATTTTGCCTTCAAAACATTTTCATAATTTTGAGCACAATGAGCTTCGTCTAATGTGACGATATCAACATTTTCCTTGTCAAATGTGAAACTATTTTTCATGCAGCCACGTATCCGGGGAGTGGAGGTACCTTAGGAGATACAACCAAACCAGTTTTGAGTTGTCAGTTCTTTCTTTTGCCTCTATTTTGAGGCATCCACATCGTATGACTCGCAACCAGCTGTGGTTGATCTGGATTATTGGTTGCTTTCGTTGAATATCGTCTCTCGTTTTCAAGTAGATTGTTTGTAAAGGATTATTAAGTCAATCAGTAAATTAATCAATCTCTATTTCGATAAAATTTAGGCCACCAGTTCATTACACAAAATACAATGTACAAAATAACGTCTGGAGCGCCAAGCTTAAAAGGAAACGTATCATCTATGTTTCATTGTTGTTCATCACTGACTTTAAATGTATGGAATGTAAATAAAATCTGTCTATTTTAATCATAAATCAATTGTCATTTCCATTAATCAACACAATTTTCATATGATCGATAACTGAACCAGATGTTGCAGATATTTAACTTTGACCACTTCATGGACATGCCTTTAACACGTGATGTTTATTCTGAACCTACGTTCAATAATATGATTCATTTTCACATGGTTTACGAAATGTGCAATGTAACTTTGTAAATGATACCAAGTGCATGATTTTGAATGAACGTTATCAAGAAATAAAGAATTTTCTTTTATATAGATTAATCGAAGATGTCACAGTATGCCCTACTCGTTGCTTGTACTGTCATTGCTTGTCTTGTAAATGGATCACAGGAGACAGTAACAGGTAGATACTTCAATCTTTCATAATTAAATAATAATTAAAAACTCTTGTCGATAGCATAGTTTCTACAGGCACGAAACATAATCAATGCTTTCCTTTTCGTTAACATTTTTATTGCAGAATGTGATCGCTCATAAAACTATTTATTTCAGCGCTTTCTTGCTTTAAAGAGCTCTTTAATGGTATTGTGTCTTTCATTTTCCTTTATGGTATTTACATGTTAGAATATATATATATATATATATATATATATATATATATATATATATATATGTGTGTGTGTGTGTGTGTGTGTGTGTGTGTGTGTGTATGAGAGAGAGAGAGAGAGAGAGAGAGAGAGCTCACTTTCAAGCGGTATTTATATCCTTTGTTCTTTCTTACAAATGTCTGACTGCCGGTGGTCACCCACATGATTAACGTACAACTTTCGATACATGCTTGTGTAATGTATAAGTGGTGTTTTTCAGTTAACCATTCTTTCAGTCCAGTATTTTGTTTTTACCGTTTAATTTGTTGCCAAAAATAATTGATGCTTGTATAAGCAATTAGACTTTCTAAAGAGAGGCAAATGCAATTTCGGTAATTAGCAACGTTTTCTTAATTCTACCAAATGTATGAAATATCTGAGATTTATTTCAAATATTGCTATTCCCATGGTTGAATCTTAAAGGTATGAATGATCTGAGATTTATGTCAAATAGAGTCTAAAATCATAAACACCCACTTTCTATCATGAATCATCATGTCCTCTTTTAAATTTTAACTTTATCTTCGATGAATTGCAGTTCTTCTTTTATTGCATCATAGTCAATTTGCACAATTTAGGAGATATTCAACATACAAATCTGGGTATTAAACTATATCAAATATGAAATCAAGCCCTTCTTCCCACTGCAGGGTTAAAAAAACCAATGGTATAAACACAAATATTAACCGTTTTCGCAACTAAATGACATCACATCTCCCATGCTTTGTCACTTAGCAAGTGGGCACCACACAGAGTTTATTGGAGCGGTGATAGGGAATGGTTAGAAATTATGTAAATATTTTAAATATTCGATCTTCATCTCTTATATTGTTCTGTTAAGAAAAGCATGTGGCATTTTTGTCAGTTAAATTTCTACCATGACTAATCATTTCCTACACCCCCCCCAAAAAAAACAAGTGGTTTTCTTTGTAGTCCGCACCGTTAGTCTCCCCACCATTTTATCATCCGAATGACCAGTCACGTGACCGTGTGATGTAGTTCTCGATTATCCGTATCATCTATCGAGGTGATTATGATGTTCTGGAGCAAGTTATGACAAAGCATTATACTCTCTTAGAATTTGTTTGACAATTTTGTTTCAAAGGTCACTAACCTCAATGAGATATAAGTGTTGTCATCTGAAGTGGTGCATGAACCGCGAGCATGAATTTGTTTTACACTGAGCGGTGATTTGTTTTCTAATGAGGCTGGGTGAACTATTGTACTCATTTCTAATGATCTGATAAAATTCAGTGGGCATATATTTCGATAAATGATCGCTTTTTAAGATGAAAGTACAACTGTTTTAGCTCTGCAAAGGTATAGAGAAGTTATGTGTAAAGCACTAAAATGTTGTAAAGAACACGGATCAAAGAGAAATGAGACCTTTATCGCCGTTGTTTAATAGTTAAGTTTGCGGCATTCAAGTAATGAAACATCGATAAACTGGTTTTGGGAAGTGTAAATGTCAGTTTAATATATATGTCCCGTCCGCCTATGATCAGACGGTGGATATAATATTACGTTTAGGAGCCTAACGTTTACCTTCTGAAAGCTGCGGTCCAGTGACTGCGTTGAGCGCTCTTCAGAACATGTTTGAAGTAGCTTATCGTTATTTAATGAAATGTCTTACAGTATCTAATATATTTACTATCTATGGTTGTCATTGTTTCTTTCCATTCGCGAAATACTGAATTTTCTTGCATTACCTCGAAGTCATATAAACTATAAAACGGTACGTTTTCATCGATATCATTGAAGGGTTGCTTCAACATAGAGACCATTTCTTTCAACGTTGAAATAAACTCAGAATGAACAACAAATAATCATAACAATTCAAACAAAAGAAAGAGAAACTTTGTATTACTGGGTTTTAGAAAGAAAGAAAAACAACATCAAATTGGCATCTAATAGCTAAATACTGACGACAAGAACAAAAGAAAACCCTGCTTGAATCTAACGGGATTTGTTTCTAATTGTAAGTGATTACCAATAGTAAGTAATTTCCAATAATAATGTATTACCAATAATGCGTTATTACCAATAATAAGTTATTACCAATACTAACTTATTGCTAACAATACATTGTTACCAGTAATACGTTATGACCAATAATGAGGTATTATCAATAATAAGGTATTACCAATAGTAAGGTGTTACCAGTAATAAGGTATTACCAATAATGAGGCATTTACCTATAAAAAGGTATTACCAATAATAAGTTATGACCAATAATAATGCATTTGCCAATGAAAAAGTTTTATCAATAATAATGCATTTGCCAATAATAAATTATTGACAATAATAAGGTATTACCAATAATAAGAGGCAGTCTTTGAAGAAGCAAGTATGTAAACATAAATATTATGCTGGATGCACTTTGAATAGCTTAAAATTGGAAAACGTATGAAAGTACAGGACGATATAAACATTCTTAAGAATCCTTGATCAGATATATCTGTATGACGTAGGTCATGTGCATTTATCTGTATGAACTAGGTCATGTATATTTATCTGTATGAACTAGGTCATGTATATTTATCTGTATAAATTAGGTCATGTGCATTTATCTGTATGAACTAGGTCATGTGCATTTATCTGTATGAACTAGGTCATGTGCATTTATCTGTACAAGGTAGGTCATGTGCATTTATCTGTACGAAGTAGGTCATGTGAATTTATCTGTATGACGTAGGTCATGTGCATCTATCTGTATGAACCAGGTCACTTGCATTTATCTTTAAGAACAGGGTCATGCGCACTTATTTTGTACGAACCAGGTGATGTGCGTTATCTGTACAAACTAGGTCACGCGCATTTATCTGTACGCAGTACATCATGTTCATTTATCTGTACAACGTAGGTTATGTGCATTTATCTGTATGAACTCGGTCATTTGCATTTATTTTTAAGTCTAGGTCATGTTCACTTATTTTATGCGAACTAGGTGATGTGCATTATCTGCACAAACTAGGTCACGTGCATTTATCTGTACGAAAAAGGTAATGGACATTTAATTGTAGAACTAGGTCATGTACATTTTCTTACAAACTAGGTCATGTGCATTTATCTGTAAAAACTATGTCATGTGTATTTTACTACTATTAAACATAAAGTTGAATTTGTTTTTCTTTTCTCTTTATTATCATCATATCATAATTAATATATGCAGTTAGCCCAGCTTGTTATCAGGGAGAATGCCATCACTACAATCACATACACGTCATGATAGGTTAAGCTTATGTGACAGCCAATCACATCTTGTTCCGTATTTTTAAATCTACCGAACAGCACCCGTACGCTAATTCCTTCAGGACGCATGTTGTGAATTATTTAAGTAAAGGGCTAAACTTTAAACAGTATCTTGAACAAGTCTATAAACATTATTCAGTGGTACGACCAAGAATACATCAAAAACCATGTATTATTATTATTGTTTATAAAGACAGACAAAAGAAAAACTTAATCCTATAGCCAAAAAAAAAAGGATTATACACATAAAGGTTTTATCCTTTCAGAATATATATAGCGATTAACAATGAGTTACACAATGCAGTAGTGTAGTATTACCCAGTGGGTAATGAATGACACGATGCAATAGTGTAGTATTACCCAGTTAGTAATGAATTACACAATGCAATAGCGTAGTATTGCCCAGTGAGTAATAATCGCACAATGCAATAGTGTAGTATTACCCAGTGAGTAGTGAATGACAATGCAATAGCGTAGTATTAACCAGTGAGTAATGAATGACACAATGCAATAGTGTAGTATTACTCAGTGAGTAATGGATGATACAGTGCAATAGCGTAGTATTCCCCAGTGAGTACTATACCCATTGAGTAATGAACGACACAATGCAATAGTGTAGTATTACCTAGTGAGTATCAGTAAATCGGAAATATCTGGTAAACAATACCCGGAAATCATGACTATTGAAATATTCCATGTACTAGACTTATTCAACACATTTAGGTTCAATATTCCATGCACTAGGCTTATTCAATTCATTCAGGTTAAATATTCCATGTACTAGGCTTATTCAACACATCCAGGTTAAATATTTCATGCGCTAGGTTTGTTTAATACATTCAGGTTAAATATTCCATGCACTACGCTTAATCAAAACATCCTGGTTAAATATTCCATGCTCTACGCTTAATGAATACAACCAGGTTAAAAATATTTTCTTGTAATTGTTTTAATATTTAAAAGGAAATCTATTAACTGAAAGTTCTATAATTAGAAACCTTTTCGCGCATTTCCTCCGAGTCTATTGCAACTGACTAACCTATGCTCATCTATGTCAAAGAAATGAACATTCCAGTCAGTTGCTTTTAGTTGTTAATAGGAGAGATTGATGTTTTATCACCATGGTATCTGTAGAATTCAACCTCTCTTCAGCAGTCACCCACTGAGGCAGCTGCTGAGGAGAGGTGAAATATACAAATTAAACGAAGAGACAATCAAAACCTGGCTTTATATGAAAGGTTACTGTTTAATAGAGGTAACCGTTTTAGTAGTTTGTGCATGGGGACGTAGGATTGATCTATGGCCCGTTTCATATTTATTTATTTATTTATTTATTTATTTATTCATTTATAGAAAAGAACACATACGAGAATCATACCTGTATAAGGGAGTGTACACTGAATTCCTCCAGAACCTGCGTCTACGACTTTATTCTGGAGTATTATTTTACCCTGACCAAGGCCTGTTATAATTGCCCTATAAATGTAACGGACTGTTACCGGCCTCATTGTGTGGCAGCTGACGGTTACCCTAGGGCTATCATGACGGTCAACAGGATGTTACCGGGTCCAGCCATTCATGTAAGACATAATAATAATAATAATAATGATAATGAGGACTTTGTATAGCGCCTAATCTTTAGAAGCTCTAAGCGCTTTACAACATTTGACAACACTTAAAAAACATATATAATGATATGATTACAAAATAAAAACAAACACCACGAAATTAGAAACAGAAAACATGCTGTAAATATTTAAGGTAAGGATACATTATAAGGATACATTATTAGGTCTTTAAGTCTGTTCTTGCAGTTGAAATAGGTGAGTTTTAAGAGCTCTCTTGAATGAGATCACTGTGTCTTTGTGTCTAAGTGCAGTGGGCAATTCGTTCCACGTTGCTGGGCCCTGGTATGCAAAAGAGCGTTGTCCATATGATTTCATTTTCATAGTGGGAATAATGAGAATAAAAGTGTCATAAGAGGAGCGTAAGTATCTTGCAGGCGTGTACACATGGGTGAGGTCAGATAGGTATGTTGGACTGGAGCCCGTCAGTGAAACGTAGCACAGAGAACAAATTTTGTGTTTAATTCTGGATTGTATGGATAGCCAGTGTAGGGTACAGAGCAGGGGAGAGGCGTGCTCTGATAGTGGTACTCTAAGGATGATTCGAGCAGCTGTATTTTGAACTTTTTGAAGTTTCTGAAGTAGATATTGAGACGAACCAGACAGAATTGAGTTACAATGGTCCAGTCTTGAAAGTACTAAGGAACACACAAGTGTTTTAGTGGCATCAACTGAAAGATACTTGCGAATGGAGCTGATTCGTCTCAGCTCAAGATATGCAGCTTTGCATATGTTCATGACATGTTGATGCAATGAGAGAGTACTGTCAAGAGTGACACCGAGGTTTCGTACTGACTGTGTGAATTTAATGTTGGTGTTGCTGATATTTATTGACTGAGGTAAAGGATGTGAATGAGAAAGTCTTTGTGTTGTAATCAGGATGGCTTCAGTTTTATCATCATTCATCTGCAGCTTGTTACATGTCATCCATGATTTCACATCGGAAATGCACCTCTCTACGCCTTGGATGGTAGCTTCAACTTCAGTTGGATGGCTACATTTGTATATTTCGGTGTCATCAGCATACATTTGGTGAGACGCTGGATGATGATCTATGACACTTGAGAGTGGCTGAGTGTATAGAGTGAAGAGAACAGGTCCAAGAACAGACCCCTGTGGAACACCACGGCATAGATCAACTGACATCCATAAAACATGATAATTAGCCAGCATAGTTTGGGTCCAATCTATACTTGTTATAAAATCCAGTAGTGGATCAATACAGAAATACTCTGCGTGTCGTGGTGGGGTGGAGGGGGTGAGAGGAAGATGGACTAAATAAGTCGGTGGAACCTCCTTCAGGGGCCCAGGAGGAGGAGGAGCTCCTTAATTTAAATCGGTCAAGGGCATAATTTTGACATCTCTGGACCCCCCCCCCCGAAACTTGGGAATCTGAAGAAATGGTTTAGTACTCACTCTGTCTGTCTGTCTGTCTCTCTCTCTCTCTCTCTCTCTCTCTCTCTCTCTCTCTCTCTCTCTCTCTCTCCATTACAATAAATATTTGTAAGATTACTAAGGATAATCAAAAGAATACACTATAACAATTTTGTGTCTACAGGAAGTTATGGAATCTTGATTTTGAGTCCTTGTTCGTCAAGAATTTATGGCATATTTCCATAATGAATATTACAAATACATTTACTACATACTACCATAATTCCATTACTAGGTCTCTTGTAGTGGACTTCTGGTGCATGTATATTATTAAATTTGGTCAACAGAGCCCACTTCATCTTTCGTCTTTATGCAGTGAAAACAAAATCTTCAAACACCGTCAGGAACTTGTAGTTTGAATTGTCGGAGGTTACAGTGATAGATTCTTCTCAAGTTGCTTACCTCTGACTTGCTTCCACGAAATATTTTTTTTTCTTTATGTAGGTCAATATCTCTTAATGCAGAAATTTTACTGCATTCGATGGGATTGCCAATTTACTAAAAAACAAACAATCGTGGCAGGTGGAATAGAAAATTAAAAGATCTATCAATCTAAATATTATGATTTTTGCGTTCAACGAAGAAATCAGTTGATTGAAAGATGATAATATATACAGATATCTATATGTCTCTAAGATATATTTACGGTGCTTTACTTATATGTAGCTTAATCAGCTGTTACATCTCACTTCATCACTGTTTCCTCAGTCAGTCTTGCCGTATAAGGTTTGACCAAAATATTGTAGTAGGTTGGTTGGTTGGTTTAACGGCACTTTTTCTCATTATCCAACAGATTATAGATACTTTTGGGAAGGAAGGTAAATTTTTTGGTTATGAGAACTATCTGTTCTAGGTTTGCAAGGGAGACACTATAGTTGTCAATGTCCAAAACGCATTAGAAGGGGGCGAGGGAACCTCTGTACATTGGCATGGGGTCTTTCAACAGGAGTCCCAGTACATGGACGGCGTGAGCATGTTAACCCAATGTCCTATTCCGAGTCACACTACGTTCCAGTACAAGTAAGTAAGAATCTTCAATAGTTTAGATTTAATTTACGTCGAATCATAAGTTATAAGAAGTGCAAACAACTCAATTAGTCTTTTGAGTGGAGGAAACGAGAACCTGCGGAAAATTAACACCGACCACA
>JAECUM010037214.1:0-38782 GCA_016617855.1 Megalonaias nervosa
TACGAAAACGATATCAATACGTAAAAACTTAAATCAAGTACTGTTTACTTATCCATGTCGGCATGCAGAATGTTGAGCTGCGTCCACCAAAGAGGGGGTCAAATGACTTTTGAAACCTTCTTCAACTTTAGAGTTATTTCCCCTGTCTAGTCAAGTATCTTTGGTCACGTGAATGCAGCAGCCAATACAGCAATGACATTAATGCTAATGAAGAAGTGCAACAAAGCTGGACTCGTCCATCGTCTAACTGGGAAGTAACTGATGATATTTAGTTGAAAATGTTAACGTTTATCTCTTATTTCTAAAACCAGCTTTAACATTGTACAAATAAATGATCTGTTGATTAATTCAGATCCATACTCTTTTTTTTTAGTTATATCAAGAAAAGTATAGATATATGTGAAACAGTTTTGTATGTTGTTGAATTCAATGTTAATACATTTATATTACATTTTGTGCCGTAATCGTGTCAGGAAAAATTCAGCCCCTTTCTTCTCCGAGATAGAAAGTTTGTATGTCTCTTTATATTATTCATGCAGAAAATGGTTTGGAAAGTTGTCATCTTACACCGTAATATTTGCGACAACGATATCAAAATGTTAAAGAAGTTCATCTGTTTAAATATTATCAGCAGAGGTAACTAAAAATACAAAAGCCATTGTACACGATATATAGTAGCTAAAACTGCATTACCTTCTGAAGGCTGTATTACTTCGTTCAGATTTTTTTGTTTCATTTTTTAAATTTGTTCTGTTTTAGTTGGATCAGGGTTTGTTCTTAGTTCTGAATAATCGTGGGTTCAAACGTTTTCATTTCGAAAGAATTGCTTATCAAATTCTCCAAGGATTCTAAGGTCATTTTGTTTTCTATCATATATTTTGGATATGGTTTAAGAGAAGATGCACATTGACGTAAGAAATCAAAATTTAGGAATTGATGCTTTCTATGTAAAAGTACGTATCAATTTAACATATGAAAGCTTAAAAGTAGGAACCGCATTTTAGGCTAAGATATACTGAAACGACATGAAATCCTATCGCTCTGTTCCGAACTTGAGCTGAAGAAAGATTAGATTTAATTTTGTGGATAAAATCATGATCCAGCTAAGAAAATCAATCTGATCGGGATGAGCATTGATTAATATTTGTTGGGCGTGAAGGTGGACAGGTCTATATATTCATATATACGTCTTAGTTTTTATTTATTTATTTATTTATTTATTTATCGATCTTGCCGAGCCTGCCTGTCCAACTGTCATTGTTACCACGGAAATAGTTTTGGCATCATGAGCACCGGTAGCGTCAGCGGAAGTGGTGGAAGTAGTGGTAGTGGTAGCGAAAGTGTAGTAATTTCGGTCTAAATTCATTTCCTACACGGACATGAAAGAAATTGAATAAGAGTAATTACGTTGACATTACTTGTGTACAATATAAACAGAAACTTTAGTTTCTCATGTATGAATAAATTATTATGTAATCCTCCCTTTTTCTCATCAGTTTAAAAATTAATAGATATACATTGTATAACGTTATGTCATGCCATATTATATGAATAGGAAAATGTTTTAATATAATGTGCAAAACATATGAGGAAGTCGACTTATATGTTCAGTGTATTCTATTGCAATATACATGGTTCCCATGGATCAGCATAAATGACTAGATAAATGGTGTAATTTATTATATGTTGCCATAGTGCAAGAAGAATCTACAGCCGCAGTATTTTTGTTCTGAACACACACACACACGCACACACACACACACACACACACACACACACACATATATATATATATATATATATATATATATATATATATATATATACAGAGACAGACACACAGACACACAGACAGACAGAGACATAGAGACAGACAGACAGACAGACAAACAGACAAACAGACAATTAAATCTTTTATTAAATATACTTCACTTTGTACATTAAAACGAGACACTATTCAGTGCTATATATCAGGATATAACAGTCAATATCAGAGCAGAGTTAAAAAAGGTGTTCAACCAAACATTATTTTGCGTTCATAACAGCGCTTACACAGTTCTCGATTTAAAGTGGACTTGTTTAACGGCATTATCAGAATGTCCAAAAATTTTGAAATCTGAATAGAGGATTGAGTTCTCTAAAACTTATGCAAAACCATTATCCCACTTGCCTTGCCTTGTCATAAAGTATCTTTGAACTGGAATGTATTCACACAAAACAGCGCATTTACTGGAAGAATATTAAACGCCAGCTTACTATTTTGCACACTGTTCGTGCGTAAGCTTTTGTCGCTCAGTAAAGTGTATCAATTTTTCAGTACACTTGAAACTGTCTTGTGCAGCCATTTTTGTTTTTAATGATAGTTTCTTAATAGTACAGAAATGTCAGAAATGTTTCCTAAACGATAAGGGACAAACTTGGCAATCAAAACAGTTCTCTTGATATAAAATTCTTTACAAATATCCTTTGATTGCAATACCAAAAGAAACACTTTTCACTCATTTAGCGAAATAGTGGTTCCTGAATTTGACATGTAAGTGCTATAACTCCCCTTTTTTATAAAAAAAAATATCCATTGCACGCTTAATTCTGCCAACATATACAGGCGGACTTTAGAAAGCTCACTTGTTGGCTTGATGGAGTCCTTTCTGATGGAAGATACTTGATTCGATTTGGATTAGTGCTTTACTGTCGAGCAAACAATCCGTGGAAATTAATAGAAACGAGACTTATACTGTTACGCACAAGTCAGCCTACCCTGAATAATGATATGATTCTAAACTGGAGAACCTGAAAACACTGACGAACATTGCTGGGAGACCACGTGACTTTGCACGTAGCTGAAACAAGGATAAACCGCGTACTGTGTAAGTGCAAAGTGAACACGTAGCCGCGAGGCATTCACAGACTATGTAACGCTGCTTGGATTTCAACAACAACGCTTGAGTCTGGAATTTAGACTTAGCCAAAACTAAGCAAACGAAGTTATGTAAAAGACAGGAAAAGCATTAAAGCAAATTTTACAGGAACCAAAATACCGTTTTAGTCACATATCCCTTTGTCTGTTATTGAATCTTTAATTAGAGAGAGTATATTGCAAGTCTGAGAAATAAATGAACATTTGCGTACAAAGCACACCGGTAACAGTCACGATCACATAGCTCAAATGTTGCATATACAAACAAAATTGGGGTTTAATTTAATTTTCACCTATTGAAATAGTATTGTATACCCTCTGATGTTTTGATGTAATGACTTTAATATGAAAATGATTTAGCCATCTTGTACTCATGATACATAGATAGATGGAAGACAGGAAGACATAGAGGATGGATAAATAAACAAACTGAATGACTGTTTCAATAGGATTGATACACTTAAGATGGGGGGCGGCGGAGAGAGATTGATACAATAGAAAAAAATGAATCGAGTGACTGATTGATTAATTGATTGATTGACTATCTGACCTACTAATCTGTTGTCGGGTCAAGAGAAAGACATGGAGACGTAGACAAACGATAAAACGTAATTATCGAAAAGATAACAACAATTCAAACCTGACGAGTAAAATGTTTTATCTAAAAGTGTTTTGTTGTCTTCCCGTGGTCCGAGCCTAAGTACGAGATCCATTTAGAAACTCTTGAACTTGAGATAAATAACAATTGGAATTATCTTAAAGTTCGAGTTTTAGCGTAATGACCTTTAAGAGGAGGAAGTTTATGCACTTAAAATTTTCTCAAAACCTCACGCTAGATATAAGCTGAAACAAAGATCGACAGTCAGTAAAAGGTTTATCACAAGTCTTCGATAGCAATTTGCAATAGTTGCCATGATTGCTGACCAATAATTGTATACCCAAGAATATTTTAGTTTGAAGATATATACATGGCGATCAGTATAACTGGTGGAGGACAAACTAGGGGAAAGCCCCCGGTAAGAACCACGGGAAGCTACTGGCAAGCCTTTTCACATACCCACATTGGCTAGCCTGACACTCGAATCCACGCAGTGGTGCGATTGTAGTGATCGGTAAAATGCTTTAAACCACTCAGTCAGAGGTAAGATGGCACGCACGAAGTACGGAACCATTTGCTGCACGACCGTTACTTATGCTTAACTCAATACAGTACATTTTAACTAGCTTAGGTTAGCATTAACACATAATGCAGAAGATAGTATGTGCCTGCATATAAAGTATCTGCCAGAAATAAATAATTGAAGTAAAAGTTCAAGACTGTGAAGCGCACTGACAAAAGGTGCACCATAATCACTTGGCTGGTAAATATAGTGGTCCATCACAGAGCAAATGTAATTTGATTTACAAATACTCAAAACACATATCAGTATCTGTTCACACTTGTTTTGTCATGACAGTCATCTGCTCATTACAAATGTGGTTAAAATGATGCAGATAACATGGTAAAACTCACCCCTAACAACGAGTGTATGTCTGTATGCGTGTGTGCGTGATTTGGATTTTTAACGTATCTTGAACAATGTTTCAGTCATATCGCCACGATGTCTGCAGTGTGACAGTTTATTGTGATGACTAGCACCGGGTCATCGTGCCGCAGACATGTAGCATTATGCCCCACCCAGTCACATTATCCTGACACCAGGCCGACCAGTCCTAACACTAACCTCTTAATGTTGAGCGCCTAACGAGGCAGCTGCTAGTACCGTTTTTATCAGTCTTTGGTATGACTCGGGCGGGGTTCGAACCCGCGACTTCCCACATCCAAGGCGGACGCTCTAACCACTTAGGCCGCCCGAGCGGTCCAGAGCAAATGTAATTTGAATCACAAATACCCAAAACACAAATCAGTATCTATTCACACTTATCTGGTCATGACAGTCATCTGTTCATAACAATTATGGTTAAAATGACTTGGTAAATCTCACCCCTAACAACGATGTTTATAGGCTCCCAACAGAAGGAAAAGACATTAGAACTAAAAGGACAACACGATTTGTATACAGCGTTATCAGTAGAACAACAAGCTAAATCGTCTGAGTGATGAAACGTTTACAGAAACATTCCAATTGTTAGTAGATATGCGGTGTAAATATATCCCCAAAAAATGTTGACCCATATAAATTAATAGATTTCGAAGGTTGAAGGAAAACGACATATCGCCCAAAGAAAAGTTTCATTACAGGCTATACAATTCGAACATGTCAAACGTTAATCGTATTCAGAATGCCGTGGTACATTTATTTTCCTCAATTATTTTAAAAACTGCACGTCATATAAGTTAAAGAAACAATGCTGTTGCTACATCACTCTTCTGAGTAATTTATAAATATCTGAGTGAAATATTACTGTACCCTATTCATTAGTATGATGTTCCTGGATTACTACATGATCTAATTTTACGGATAGATGGTGTTGAATTCGAACTATTGACAGACTGTTGCATGTATTTGATAACTTAGAATGGAATATGAGGTGGAATTAGTTGTACAGGATAGAGTGTGTTACAGTGATTTAAATGGCTAATGTACAAATCCTACATAAACAGCATATATATATATATATATATATATATATATATATATATATATATGCCAAGCTCAACACAAATGCCTATTACTGATAATGATTCATTATATATATATATATACATGATGAGACAAAAGTTTTACAACGACGTAAAGGTTTATGATACTAGCGGCTATCCAGACAGATAAAGTAAAGAACAAACAAACAAAGTTTCAGGTCTATTCAAAGAATGGTGTTTCCAGACACAGCTTTATAGTGTCAAGATAAAACCTATATTCCTTTACAAAAAGAGAGTGACGAAGGGAAGGTCTGTAAGAGATTAAAAAGTGCTATATCAAACGCAAGTTAATCTTTGAAATTACAATTATTATTTATTCGATCTCATTGCAAATAGGACCAATGTACTCGGATGATACAATCCAGAGATCAATAACATCACAATGGAAAACAAATAGCATTGTCTCCAGACAACTATGATTTATGTATCTTTTATTCAATCTTGCAATGCCGTCATATACCAGTACCTTGATATCTTAAAGAAAGTAAGAATTCCAATCTGTAAACTCATCTTTATGTGTTATATGATTTTTAATATAATAGTTTAATTATCAGAAAATGCTGGCATAAAGGTTCATGTTTTCTTGTTTCACAGTTCAGTGATTTATTTCATAGTCACTAATTCTCCTTTTTGAGACTAATATGTCATCACCTTTGGCTCTTTGTCTTTCCCCCGCTGTATCTTTAATCGTCATGTGGTTCAAGGGTTGTTTCCCTCGCTGTATCTCTAATCTTTATGTGGTTCAAATGTTGAACATGAGATCTGATTATTTAATATACCTTCAGTATTTACGAGATTAAAGGTATTTTGACTTAGTAAAGCTATTGCTCAGTCAGTCAGTAACTTCCTAACCTGAACGTAAACGTGAAATACTAACTAATCGTATCTACGATGTGGAATTTATTTCAATAATAGACTGATATGTGCATACGCAAAGAGCGCTATACAATCACAATAATGATGTCTCACATGTTATTCTATTTTCCGTCATTTAAAATGATACAAATACAGCCAGAGGATACTTTGTGTCTTCAGATGTTATCAGCAAGATAGCAAAACGACCGTCTCAAGCTGGTACTTTAATTTTCACCAATATGCAGCAATTCTTCAATCCTTTAAAACGTGTGGATAGCTTTAGAGGATGAAAAAGCTCTTGATCCCCATGTTCGAGAAAAACCTGTATTCAAATTACCGTTCTTTAAACAAATAGCGCTATAAATTAATAATCAATAATAAAGAGACAAGTGACATATAACAATATGCAATAGTGAAGGACATATTATCCGGTTTAAATTTAGGACAAAGTTCAGACGCAGCTCTAGTTAATGTGGTCTTATAAGTTTTCAAGATCACGACAAAAAAAAACTAAATAAAGCCATGAATACACGATAAAGTTTTGTTTAAGTATTTACAATACATACCGAAATAAAGTAACGAGGACAGGAATTCGGAGTTTGTTTATATTATTTCAGATGGATATAATGTTAGAGCTCATGCCAATGTAATTTCCTTCAATTTCACCTTTATTCGGCAATAATTTGATATGAAAATCAATGCGGAAATTCACATTTTTACGCTGTGATAGGTACGTATCTCTGACGAAATTATGTGCATATTAGGAAGTTCAGTGCAAGAATTTCAGTTGAATGAGAGGCCTTCTTGTCTGACTGTTTTTCTGTCCACCTGTCAACGATTATTCCTGATATTGTTCCGAATTTCAGAAACGCTTCGTGTTGACATAGATTCAGAAACAGTATCTACAATTTACTTGAAAAAAAAGAAACTGTAAGTTGGAGAGATCTACTCGATGTAGAATTTCAGCTTGTGTAAATTATATTAGTAGCTATTATGATGGTATTCAACCCGTTTCCCGCCTGATTTCTTATCACGATCTAACATACTAAAGTTTCAAAAAGATAAGTAACTAATAAGTACTTTAATAACATTTTCATTGCCATCATTATTCCTATCAAATACTGCAAATAAACGTCGCAAACTCACTTGAAATCCGTAAAACTGAATGCATTTATACAACATTGTAGTCTTCTGTTAAGAATAAAATGCAAAGACGAGGATCAAAATTTCAAGACACTTTACTGTTATACTTCACACACACACACACACACACACACACACACACACACAAATGCTCACATACACATAACATGCACACACATACATTCATATATACTATACATGGTACTATTTCATTCTCAAATTATATTTGTCGAGCGGGTGGTACTGGTGCATAAAATCTACCTAGGTTTGATTTGCCCTAAACTGTAGGGAAAGTGTAAGTACCCAGAATGCTCCAATATTGCTCAACAGTCAGACGATTGTTTTCATGCAGCAAAGTCCATCTTATATCTGTTTCGTAACTTATTGTGGATGCACATAGTCAAACAATTTGAGAGAAAACGATGTCGGCCTAATAAATGTCTCCTTAAGTACATCGTAAACATTATTAAAATGTAAATGTAATACTGCGATACATCCAAGACAAAATACAAATTAGTAAATAAAAGAAATGAATAATAATTTCCCGTTGCATACACAGACACATCCTTCAAAAATGAACTCCTCTGGTAACTATGCCTTGCCTGCTCTGCCGTGGCATAATGCAAAAGAGTTGCAGAGTCGATAAGAAAAGCTGTTGTTCTTGTGGGTTTAACGCCATTTATCAGTACGCGATAGGCCATACATTGCAGCCAATATAACTGCTGGAGGAAGAATCTGGGAAAAACTACCTACCCACAGGAAACTACCGACAACGTTTCTCACTCACCCATTTTGGCCTAACCCTAGACTCGAACCCAACCGTTCAGGGCTGATATGGCAGTGATAGGTAGAGGCGAACGCTTTAGACAGTTTAGACCACTCGGCGACCCGGGGACTCGAAGAACAGTAAGTTATTGTGACCTGCTTATGCCGATGGTGAGCTGAACCCTCCAAGATTTACGCCTACGACAAAGACAAAGCAGTCGGAAAATGGTCTCTATTGCATACCATAAGCTTCGCATCCACGATTATACACAGGAATGCAAGTTAAATTTCTTTGAGGGTGAGTCACCTATCATAAGATTAGTATGTATTATATCTCGTATACAGCGTCAAACTAGGTATAACATGAACTAGAGTAAGTTGACTGGTAGATTGTCGTGCAGTCTCAAGTTATTATATGAAATATCAATGTACCCAATCCATTTCCACGAATTATAATGTACGCTTTACTTCTAAATTCCAAGTGAAACATCACAGAAAAATGTTATTTCGCTGGTCCATTTGATAGACATTCGTAAGATGGTATATTTTTATCCCCTTCCACTAAGTTTGCTGTGAGGACGTTAAACGTAAAACAATGTTGATCCCTCGTTCCTTGTTCCCTGTGTTGCAGCATATATATCCATTTTTTCCTCTTCTATAGTGTTAATTCCTTACACAATCTATATATATATATATATATATATATATATATACATATACATACATACATACATACATACATACCCAAACATCTTTCTGTATTAAGAAATCATGAATGATAATTTGTCAATTTTCTTATTAAATAATGTTCTGTGCTTTTGGCGACTGCGGCACCAGGTACATTCGCAAAAATTACTAGGAGTTAAAAGAATCCCACAAATCAATTTATTGACAATGAACTTGGAAGAACTGAATTTTTGAACAGATAATGTATTATTATGGAATATTTTATTATTATCGAATACATATTTATCTGTTTCTTACTTTTGAAAGATAAAAGGTAAATTAGATATGACTCAAATTGATGATGGATGACTTAATAATGTTACTACAGAAGGAACAGTATGACTATTTAGTTCGAGACTTGCTTAGTCGGATATTCTATGAATTAATGATCAATAAAGGACTGAACAATACTGACATATTATAAGGATATCTTGAGACAAATAGTGGCTGATAATGTTGTTCAGAATTCGATGGAAAGGTTCCGGAATTGTAATAAAGCTTCATATTACGTAAATATTGCTTCATTTTAGCCTCAAGGGCATTTTGATAATCCTGACGCTTCACAATTTAGAAGTGCTAAAGCTCGAGTGCGAAGTTCAGAGCATAGATTGAGGCCGGTGGGTGGCCAAAACTGTAGAAACGAATCTGACGGAAAACTACGTCAAATATGCAGCTCCCTGGTGGATAAGAACCATTCTACTTCAGCGTGTCGGTTGTACACACATTTCAGGACAAAGAATGAAGAAACTTTTCATTGGAAAAGAACAAATATGTTAAATATATTAAACTTGAAAATTAAAATCAAAACATTACCAAATTACACAGCTTATGCTTTTATATATTTGTACATGAATTCTTTGTTTCTGGTTGAACCTTTTTCCCGAATCGACTTTGATAGAATAATGTGTGCGTACACGTGTGTGTGTGTGTGTGTGTGTGTGTGTGTGTGTGTGTGTGTGCCTGAAGGTATTGTTTATGTATGAGTGTCACTCTTGTGATACACTAATTGCTTTATGTTTTCTAAAGTATCTGTACATTTAATGTATTTTATTATAACCGTGTTTATGTTATACACTTTCTGTTACTTTCTGTTATGTACCGAGTCTGTACGCTCACAATCCAGTTGTTCTAATGGAAGTAAATACAGTTTTGTCTAATCTGTTATGTCTTTCTTATCAGAACAACTGTTACTTAGTTTATGTTTTGAAGGTACTGAGGTGTAAATTTTTTATAATTCTTAATAAGATCGACTTTGTATATCAAATAGGTTATAATAGCGACATATATTTTCATGAAGGATTTAAGATAAATATAACGGACATTAAATATATATTATTCAAAGCTTAACATTGAGTGACAAAAGCATTCTGACTAATAGTTATCAACAGTAATATACAATGATTTGACACTGATATAAAGCAACTCTGATAACATTCAACTTGGTTGACGGTGAAAATTTCCTCTATTTATTTTGGTATTTTTTGATAAACAAAACAGTGGTGTATCTAAATCATTCAAACAGGATTTTTTAAATAAGAGAAATATGATATAACACATTAGTTTTGTTTGCTCAAGTTAATGTGAAGCCAAAGATAATTTCAATTACACGTAGAAGTTGCAATTTTAAATAAGCGAGTTCATTATGAATCTGAGAAGAAATTTTATTCCTGTAAACTTTTACGACAGGGTTTTGGGGCATACCCAATATCATATTTGGTTGGGAGAAAAAAATGTCTTAGTTTCTCAAAATCGGGCATTTTCTAAACTCAGTAAGTACCAATGAATATTCAAACTATCTTTAGGAGTGTGGAAAGCTTGCAAGCATTTTGTCTTCAAAGCATAATATCTTAGAAATGATATCAGGTGAAATGCAGGTCAAATCATTTCACGCTATGACTTTACACTATATTCGTATTTTTGAATTAGTCTGTAATTTATTCTAACCATTATCAAGAGAATTTGAAACTGACGCACAAAGAGGGAGAAGCCTAGGCAGAGTATCCGACGGATCGAACCCCACCCCCATCCCCAGCACAACAAGTACTTTGGAACAAGCCAGCTAAAGTCGGAGAGCCTCTCTAAAGCCGATAAGGGCTGGTCTACTCACCTCTGGGAGAGCCTCTCTAAAGCCCGCAAGGACCGGTCTACTCACCTCTAGGAGAGTCTCTCTAAAGCCCATAAGGACCGGTCTAGTCACCTCTAGGAGAGCCTCTCTAAAGCCCACAAGGACCGTTCTACTCATCTTGCTGTCCAGGGCATGTAGAGTGTATCTATTAGTCTTCATTTAGAGTTCATATAAACTGGGATTTACACGCCACCTTGTATTCTCATTTGCGCCTTGTCTTCCCACTGGCGCTACTACGCATTTCCACTTGCACAACTAACAGAGTTTTGCATAAGCACATGTTGTCAGTGTATTGCCGTTATTAAATTCAAAAGTCAAAGATCAAGCATCTGGGTTCTTGGGAATGTTCCAAGACGGAGTAGGGTTTGTTTGTCGTGCCACCCGTGATGATTACAAAATGCAGCAAACGCAATGGGTATAATATCATCAAGTCTCATCTATTACATCGACATGTGGCTGCAAGACAAGCATTTGTTCAACAGAGTCCATGTGAGTCTAAGACTGTATCGAAGTAGTATCATTTACAATTTGATGGTTTTTTGGTAACGATTTCAAAATTGTTATCAAGGAAACCAGAGTATTCATATCATGTGTTGCTGTCTAACTTGGAAAGGATAAAATATCGGTCAGACTCTGACCAGAAGCATTACCATGCCTCCCGTACAACAGGCGGATATGGACACGTTTACCACTGCAGCTGGACTCCGATCCATCATCAAAATATCATACGTTCCAGAGTCTGTTACCTGGACCTTTGTTCATATGCAGTATCATCAATGTAGACCTCAACAGTGATATTCATCAATAGCATTTTAACTTCCATCGCGAACATGTACCCATTCTACAAGTATTACAAGAAGGTCAGACGATGTGAATACAACACTTTGAACCTATCATAGGTAACAGCAATGTTGTGGTATCTTACTTGAATCTGCTTGAAGCCAAAACGCAATTATGTACCAACGGTACCCATCTTAGTTCTTAAGGCGACTAGAAGGAGGTTATTATTTTGTGAGGAATTGTTTTCAACGAAGGCCAAGTCAATGAGGAGGGACATTTCTGTTCCTATAACGTCAGCGCAATTTACTGTGTAGATTTAGTTAACTCTGCTATTGGATTTCACACTGTTTGATGGTGAGTCAAGAAAAACAGACGGAATCATATCTGGATTAAGCATGAACTCTCGTCCAAGAAGAGGACATTTTGAATGAATATAAAGACTTGATGCACAATTCAAAACCACTCATTAATGCACACCTAAACGAAAAGAATCGAATCTCTCTCGATGCAGACTTCCCATACTTTCGGCTTTTCGACTTATCTGAAGGCCATTTTAAAGATGAAGTCAAATTTGAAACCATGACCTATCATCTCTGTGAAGTCTGTCAGTAAAATTAAAAGAATCAATGCCTAGTGAATCGTAACACATTTCGTATACAGAAACTTGTATGCATTTTCTTCACCAACGACTCCATGGATTTCCTTTAAAACGTTTGATATCTGTTTTTAAACTTCATTCTCCAAGAAACAATGATAAAATAGACGGTAGTTTAATTATTATTATGGATATCTCTAAAGCATCGGGTGAGACTCGTTTCCTCACCTTGATTTAAGAAGCCGGACAGTCCATAATGTTGAGTTCTCGTATGTACCCAGAGTGTCTCGCAGTCTTAAATTACCGTTTGTTCAAATAGTCCCCGAATGCTCAGTAAATCCAGTTAGTACCCAAAGTGTACGGTATGTCCCCAGAGTGTTTCCCATGTTACTTTCTCGCATGTCCACCCAGAGTCACACTTAGTGTTAAATTACCATTATCCACATAGCGTCATCTTCAAAGAGAGCGGCCTCTTGTGGACTCCAGTTGTCCCCAGAGTGTCGCTAATAGTCATTGCTCTGAATTTAATAAATGTTTGGATTACAATCATGTTTAAGCGCTGTTACTGATGCTGCCATCAATGGTGTGGGGTTTTTTTCACTTGCAAGATTCTTGTATTGAATTGTTAAGAATGTAATTTGATATGTGTATACCAGCAGAGTGAATACGAAGCATTGTTTTATATTTGTGTAATCAGTAATAAAGGAAAAGCAACAGTACACCTCATGTTCTAACGAAGCGTTACTGTGGTGTGGATGAGGAGTGTTTTGTACTGAATAAATACTTCATTTTCTTTATACGATGCATCAGAAGACAACAAAACATTATTTTTAATTTAAAAGAATAATTACCTGAAAAGAGATATATACTTCAATAAGGTAAATCCTCATTTCAATATTGCCAGGCGTTTTAGTGCGAAGGGATTATACAAATAAAATTTTAACATTGAAACACGTTTCTATACATTGAAATATAGTATTCTTTAGGTTCTAACTTGATATATGTGCAAATTTTTCGGGTTTACTTTGATACAATTATCTTGACCTAGTACTATGCTACGTTAGCATCTGACTCAGCCATGACTGCGCCCTCCTGTGATGATGTCGCAACATTACGTCATTCCGTATGTTAATGTTGATGACACGCCCCTCAACCAATGGTGACACATACTCAAGATAAGAACATTGACTTCATATTTTGCAAGCAAGATTCAATATTGAAGATTATATTTCATTTAGTACCACAACCTGCCATATAATAATAGGCGTCGACATGCGTTGATAAGGAAGACACAACGAGCTCATTAAAGAATTGCAGTGAATACTCAGTTACATTAAGGAACAACCGATTACAAATTTTCACAGCATTTTCAATTTTTGTTTCGACAAAAATGCAGAAAAGAGCTCAAATATTTTTCTGATATTTTAAAAATTTAATTCACATAATGATTATAATTAGAACATGAAAGAAACTTTAAAATTAAGGAACGATGAGATCTGGATAGGGCGAGTGGTTTCACTTGTCAGAAGCAAGTCAGGGGTGGGTGTGCGTGTCTGGGGTGGGTGTGTACCATTAAGACTGTATCGAGAGTAGTTAACACACGAGGGCTTAGAAACTGTTCCAAATTTCACTCAGAAATAAACGATAGTTAGTGATGTATTAGTGGTGCATAAGGTATCAAGCATAAACACAAAGTCTATAAGGGTCATTCATGATCAACATAATGTTCATAAAGGATTTATTCAGTCTAACTGGTTTTTCCTCTGAATACCCCAGCAAACACTGAAATTAATTGAATGTACACTTAATGAAATATCACATTGTGATCAGCTGTATCATCTAACTATATAACAGAAAGTGAAACATTGACTGACTTTATAATTTAACTGTTTAAAGTTCTAGTCTAAATTTTTAAATCGGCCGCAGTCTGTTGAGTGCGTTTTAATCTTTCTTAATCTTTAATAGTTTCTCTTACTTAAGATTCAGATTCCCGATTTCATTAGTTTATTTCTTCATGTATTTTTGGGACCGCTCCGGTGGCCTAGTGGTTAGAGCGTCCGCCTCGGATGCGGGAGGTCGTGGGTTCGATCCCCGGTCGAGTCATACCAAAGACTTACAAAAATGGTACTAACAGCTGCCTCGCTTAGCGCTCAGCATTAAGAGGTTAGTGTTAGGACTGGTCGGCCTGGTGTCAGGATAATGTGACTGGGTGGGACATCATGCTACATGTCTGCAGCATGATGCCCCAGTGCTAGACATCACTATAAACTGCCACACTGCAGGCATCGTAGCGATATGACTGAAAAATTGTTAAAGCTACGTTAAAAATCATAATCACATCACATCCTCACATCTTCATGTATTGGTAAATACCTTTATAACCAAATCTATCTAATGTTTACACCACGGCTTCGTTTAATGTCAGATCGTGACCATGACAACTCAAGACTATATAACCAGGAGTTGTGTCAACTCGTTATCAGTTGCAAGTAAACCATCGCAGATTATTTCACTTTGTTTTTAATTGTGGTCTGGATTGTCTAACTTGCTAAGGTAACTGAGATGGTCTCTTCTTTGTAATGTAGTCATATTTGACCATATTTGTTATTCTTCTTAACCGTAATTTGTGTTCTCTTATATTTTCGTAACACTCCATTTTCAATCTTGTATTTACTTACATTCTGCCCTTGCATTTACATTACTTTTAAACTTTCCAATTCTCTCTCTTTCAGATGAAATTGTTTCTGATGCTCTGTGCACCTGCAATTCTCATTTTATTCAATGGTAAGTTTTTTTCTACCATTATCGCAAATGATAAGGTATGCTTTGATGGGAAAACGTCAATGATAAAGGATAAAGTACTTAGCCCCACATAAGCTGACGCTTGTAGCAAAAGCGTTGCTGTATTGCAACTGTGTTGTATGTGTATCTATATATTGGAAAAAAAGTCAGTCGGTTAATTTATTGAAAATGTTCAAGAAATGCGGTGATGATTTGTGGCAAAATACATTTTGCTTACTTGAAATGGAATTTAAGGGTTTGAAATTCGAACTATTTAAAATCAAATTCCAATAAAAATATTCAGGCTTGCTTTTTTGTTCACAGTTAATTAATATTTTAACGCAAATATTTCATTCCGTCTTCAAATATAAACATAAATATAAGACACACTTATGATTTAAGCAAGAAAGATGGTTTAGAAAAGAAGAGCACTACAAATACAGCATGGTTAAGGACTTTGACATTTATCGCGCTGGTTTTCACATGACGGCATGTATATTTGAACGAGTTTGAAATATACATCATCAAGAGGTACTTCAAACATTTAAAATGTATTTACAGTTCACCAAAGTCTGTTTTATAACTTAATTAGCACTGACACCAACCATACAATTGTTTCTATAACTCATTTCTAACTTTCCCATTTCCTTTGATTCGTGTGACTACATTTTTCCATCCTTCATAGGTCCAGACAAAACACGGACAAAAAACGGCAACTCTCGTTTTTTTTTTTTTTTAAACAGATTTTCGCCTGTATCTTTATACGAAGGTCCAGAGAGAGAGGGAGATGTGGTTGTAGGGTTAGAAAGACTTAAGATAAAGGCATTTATTCATTGCCCATCCCTACGCATTTTATTGGTCAATGAGTCTGCTGCCTTACCAATCCACACAAACGGTTAAGGGAGAAAGAAAATAATAAAAGAAAACATTAAATAGATTGCACTATGTGAATTCCTCCTTAAAAGTAAATGTACCGTACAAATCTTGACAAGCTAATATAACTTCATATCATTGGTACTGTGAACACAGTATTAAAATCCCATGGAACATTTACACCTAACTGTTACGAAATTCCAGGTTCTTGTAGGTTATTTTGTGCAAGTTCAGTTTTCTTTTTTTCTCTCACTCCACATACCTGCATTATCTTCCTTATGCATGAGAGAGAGAGAGAGAGAGCAGATGGGATTTCGTTGAAATTCTGCACCAAGTTTAATTTATTTAGAAGAGGTGGATTAATTTTTATCGTTAATTTATTACAATGCTAATGATTAATTCATCACAGAGAACATAGAAGTTATAACCTGCTGTTGAAATACAACCTAATGTTGAAAAAATATTTATATATGAGTATTAATGCGTTATGGACAGATCACAATTTGAAATACTAATAATATTGGTATATCAAATTGATTTATTCCAACACTTTAAAAGATATATATATATATATATATATATATATATATATATATATATACTCTTATATATATATATATATATATATATATATATATTCATGTCATATACTTAATTTCATTTTCTTTATGCTTATCGCTTCATTATGAGTATCAATTTAAATCTGAATTTATATAAATACTGAGGTGGAATGTGAAGTTAACTCTATTGATCTTTTGTCATCAGAATTTTCTGATTACTACCTTAAACGACATCAATGACTAACTAGAACTTTTTTAATCAAGAAAAGAGCAAATCATAGAGTATATGTACAGTTTGTCACCATAGTTTCCCTCAGTTATGAAGGAATCTTCCTGAACAATAGACAGTGTCAACTTTAAATCTGTAGTTTTACGCCAATGTCACTAATTTTATATGTGATAATTCTACCACTACAGTGCTATACGTTAAAACGTCATCATTTTCAACCTATTTGTAAACTTGACTTAACTTCTGTTGGACAAGAAACAAGATCATCAGACAATTTCAAATGGGATTTTTTCACATCAAGGCATATTTCCTTGTAATCTATCCTTTGTGTTAAAATGTATTTCAGAATCAAATACAACCGACTCAACAATATCAGTTTTGATCGCAATTATAGGAACGTTATAAGACTTTTCGTACACTTAATTATAGTTGAAGTTCCCTTGTACAACATAAAGCCATTACCATAGCCAGTGCGACGTGTGTAAACTAATACGTTGGGCAGTTTAAAATATTGAATTAGCGGTCATACGTAGGAACATTGTTTAGAAGTCTGAATTATCGGATTGGGATGATCTATGTACAACCAAATAAGAACAAGAGATTGCAAAATCTGATTTGCAGGTATATGCTTCTGAATAATGAATTGAATTCAGGCCATCCTGAACGGCGATTGTAGAAAACGCATATTTTAAAACCGAACAAATGTGTCCATTAAATGTAATAGATAGGTAGCCGACTGACCGAATTTATGAAACTTGGAATAACGTGCTGAGTTTCTCCTAGAATGTGACATATCTTGATATCATCTTAACCGCGAAGATGTCAATAGCACATTAACTGCTTTAATATAGCAATCAATGGAATTTGTGCATGCAAATAGCTGCTAAATACCGCATGTCTGGTGAGTGAGTTCTTTTGCCCTTTTCCTTCGATTTCTTCTCAAAATTTAAGTGTTAATTGCAAACTGTGTTTGGAGTTCTTACTCGGGAAAGTTTTAGATGACCTCGGGTGAATTTTGTTTTCTTCCTTCAGTTAAGATGATGATTTCTTTATATGTCTTCCGAACAGAGTATGCAAGTTACTTACAAGCTTCTCTTATTTAGAACTTGCCCCAGAGTATTGAACCATATTATCAGTTTGATAGATGTTGTTGTACGCCTACATTGTATGATCAAACAGTTCAAATTCTCCCGCCCCTTAGGCAGATAAGAAAGAGAGGTTTCATATTCCCTGGAAATTAAACCTTCTTTACAGCATTCTGCAATCTAATGCAGTGTCGAGGGATGTGGTTAAATCAAACGAGATCCCATTATTAACTATGTCATGTTCTTTATCAGATTTCTTTATGATGACAATCGTATTAGACCGATTATAGAGAGAAAAAGTGAGAATGAAATTTTTCTCATGAAAATAGCAAATTGTCTGAGTCGATATCAAAGTACATGTTGAATACACATTATATTAACTGAAAATTCTCAATCCCTAAACAGTAGATTGATTATATGTATAGCTTAGAAACCTTTCCATGGCCGGGGTTTGTGAAAAAGGTATGTTGCCCTTCACATTTAACGCTTGAAATTATATCATTGCTCTGTGGCATCTATATGGGAAGATCTGCCCCAACAGTATCAACAGCAAATGAGGGTATAATCAAATCGCTCAAAACCTCCATTAACTAGGAATAAACATTCTGCCTGATATTATTTATCAGTCAGTCGTGGGGGAGCAGATAGCTCAGCGATGAAGTCACTACAGGTACACACGCCATTCAAGATATGTATATGCATCATTTAAAGGAAGTAAATAATTTTCTAATTTCCCGCGTTACCAGGTAAAGGCACGATCCCGCGGACCTGAGTTCTCATCTCAGCATGGAACGAAGGACAAATTATGTAGCCTGTCTGATAATATTTTTCTCATTTTTTCACATTCTTATATGTGTATGACCTTTGCTTCTATAGAATACCGAGGCAGGATATTCCTTTCATGCCTCACACTTGACCTTGATCCTGATTGGAGGACCATGTTGACCTGCTGATAATATAGTGCACACAAAGTAGTAAAAACGTACCGACTTTCATCACGATTCAAACATTTCTCAATAAAAGCCATTGTTGCAATTGTTCTTTCGTTTAAGTGCATATTCTCATTATTATTTAAGTGCATATTCTCATTATTATTTCTGATGTGTAAATCAACAGACAAAATTGAATCGATGACTATTTGGTTGACGGCTCCGGTGGCCTAGTGGTTAGAGCATCCGCCTCGGATGAGGGAGGTCGAGGGTTCGAACCTCGCCGAGTCATACCAAAGACTTATGACAATAGTACTAACATCTGCCTTGCTAGGTGCTCAGCATTAAAAGTTTAGTGTTAGGACTGGTAGACCTTGTGTCAGAATAATGTGACTGGGTGGCTGGGTGGGACATCATGCTACATGTCTGCGGCATGATTCCCCAGTGCTAGACATCACTATAAACTGTCACACTGCAGATATCGTAGCGATATGACTGAAAAATTGTTAATAGTTGCGTTAAAAATCCATTCACACACCCACTATTTAGTTCTTTTTCTCTGTTTCAAATAATCTTATGGGTAAGAGTGGACTTTATGCCTGTTCGCATTTCTGTCATTGCGCAAGCATGCTGTCTTATGTAAAATTTAATGTGAACCTTACGTTTTCACCTCTGTCATAAGGTAAGGAATTTTTCATTGTATATTTTGTTGTTTAAAAGTTCCATTGTTTTTGACAATACATTATTTTGACTTCAACCCTCGTTTTCTTTCAGTTGTGAGAAGACATATCATTCATTATGCGTCCACCTTTGGGATCAAACTTTTGCCACATAATCGATTTCTTAGGTGTAATTTTCCTATCTTACACCAATGCCTGTTACCTATTCTACATTTCTCCATTTGCAATGTCACTATCAAGTATCCTCCTATATGATCCAAGGAAAACACATTCCTAACTGCCTAATGCATATTTGTAAACTTCTCTGCTAACTTCCTGAGTGTTTGTTTATATAGATCAGATTTAATTGCTCGGTAGTCATGTTGTCGTGTCTGTTACGCAGTGACTACTGCTATGTCCACGTCTAGGTATCATACCTCTGGTACGATGTACGTTTACTATGTAAGGTGTAGGGTTTGCTACAAGCACGTTGATGGGTGTCGTAACCAACAGACCTTGGTTATAATCCCTATAATGGGCTATAATTATAATTATATATAATTAACAGACCTAGGTTATAATCCCTATAATGGACTAATAATTATATTACTTAACAAATATAATTATAATTTCACTTATTTTATAATGCACCCTATTGTAGGATCCATGCACTTTCAACTCTGGTGTATATTTGTAACTGTATATAATATTTGTACGTAGTGGATAAAATAAGAGTTGGGAAATTTAAAATATCACAACCGTTTCCCGCCTAGGCTTTGGACATGCTTTTCATAAATAGCAAAAATACAAATCCAGAAATCTGAGAATCTAAATCCCAGTTCGGCCTATACAACCCGATCTAGGTAACAATATTCTCTAGCATGATTATGTGCCTGAGGTTTTTTAGTAAGTCAAAAGATACGTATTTCACGAATCACCAACAGCGGAGAGAACAATTTTAAAATATTTTAAGTATCAGAAATAATGGCATGAATCTGTATTATATTGAATTCAACAGTCTACAGTGATGTGATAGAAACATTTCACGATTTCAGCTTGGAAGTAGCAATGTATGTATCTAGCAATAACGTCTACCTGTTTATATGTTTGGAAGGAATAAAAATGGAGCCAACGTTTGTCGTGTTCCAGTACAAGATTTTAAAGAATAAATGTGTGTTTCAAACCTAACATGGATATACTCCAATGCAAATTACTCTTAACGATAATGAAATTATATAAATCTGAAATTATTCACACATCTGAAAGGAAACGATAAACGTTGCAAATTGCTGAAATAGAAGTACCTGTTTTAGACAGTCATATTGTTAACTCGCTGATAACACCTGAAGAAAGAAAGTATTTACTGGATGTATAAATCACCGTTACAAACAATGGTATTTACGACATCATTACTATAATCCTGAACGTAAAGTTGTTTACATACATATCAATCAATTGCAACTGCTTGGTTAGATAAATCACATTTGCTTTAGAAAATTATATATATATATATATATATATATATATATATATATATATATATATATATATATATATATATATATATATAACCATTTAAGCATTCAGCCACATCAGGAATGGAAATACTGCAAGGAAAAGATTAAAATGTCATAGATGATGAAATCTTTGTGGCAAATTGGAGACTTACTGGCCATGAAATAACCCATGTAACTGTGTTAGACATTAAAACCACTGAAGTTATTGTGGTGTCTATTATATAAGCTATGGCAGATATTGCAAGATTGAACTAAATCCTCACACGAGATGCATTAAAAAGCATAGATGCCTAGAATCAATGCGATATATTTTGTTACATTTTGATGTTATGCACCTCTTGAGTATTTGATCGGAGTAAAGCCATCTTTTGGCTATTTCCTTTATGAATAAATAAGATATCTTCCTATTTGTTTCAATTACTGTAACCATTTATCGGCTTTATTTGCAAGGGAGATATATTCTGTTCACCTGGAATTAATTTCTCTGGAACAAATGGACAGTCCTCAAAATAGATATGTAGGCCTAAAATAATTTCCAATTTTAACATCCAACCTGTGTCATAGTCGTCGGATATTCTGAATACATTTTCTTTTACCCATGTAATTTATTCATCATTTGCATTTGTATCAGTATGTATTGGATTTTAATCCATGAATAGAGTTTGTTATGATCAAGGTACATAGTGAAAGACCTTAATCGCCATCACATACTACCTGACGGTCTTTTTCATAGTTATCGTTATCATTTGTTTAAGCATATATGTGGAACTATTGCTATTCTTCCCCTCTCAATCATCAAGAACATGACATAATCTGTCAATAGTCCAAATTTCAACATCTAATATATTTAAAATTAAATTATATGTTAATCCAGGAGCATTTGTAATAATGAACTCAACAAAGTTTGTACCTTTTTACATAGTCACTCCTCGATTACTCAGAAACGCAACATAGCATCCGTGTGGATCGTGGTCGTGGTCACCCACCTCGCAATTTCGAATCTTCTAGTCAATTATTCTCTCTCACAGATTTTGCAAACATATATTAATTTATAATCCTTTACATCTTTGTGAATAAAGATGTTACTCTTAATAATTCAGACGCTAATAGTACAATCTTATCCAAAGCACCTTCACATAGTATAATTCAATCAGTTCTTCTGTGGACAATTGGATCTATATATTTTGTATTGATATTTAAGGTAAGTATAAAATTTTGATGGAATGTGCATGGCTAATTTGCTTGTCTTGGGTATGTCATTTCGTTGATTACAACTTTGTGCTGGACACATTCTGTCCATCGTTAGTGCTGTCCCACCGGGGCACATTGCATCCGACGACAATGCATGCCTTTGCCAAGAACATACTTTTCAAATAACGTTTGATAAAGTAAGAAGCTTTTAGTTGGTACTGGTAGATTTATTTTTTTCCTTCAAAGTATATTTAGTCATTATGTCAACCAAGTTATTTATATATTCAACAATGGCCTTTGTGTTATAATGCTGTTCTCGTTTAAACAATAAATGCAAGCATTTCAAGGATATAGATCTGCGCGTGATGTTTCTTTATCTGCGATGACACCAAATTTTAAAACAAATGAAATATTCCAATGGAATGATACCGTTCATGTTTATTGACTTTGGCTCAACCATATAAAATATGAATAATACGTCAACATTTTTAATCTGCCTTAATCATTGTATCGAATCTGATAGTCTAAACTGCCTCTGGAACGGTTGAACCATGCACAGGCTTTGCCGTTCTATTTGTCCTCCTTATATTTGGTACATGCATATAGGTATATCAAATTCATTTTCAACGTTTCTGATGGCCTCTTTTCTTTCAGACATATATCATACAAAAACTGTACCTGTCTAAATTGCATTTTCATGGTCTATCTTTTCGTTATCACTTTGTGTATCGGACACGACTACCGTATTTGTTGTTTACATGAACGCAGATTTCATGTTCTAAGCCCATTCAGTCAAATATATAAATGACCTTCGTAAAAGCGGATGATAGATATATGCATGTGCAATGTGATACACCCAGCCCTGTCAAATATCCGTATAGTCCTTTTGCATGTTTCATGTGTTATATCTCAAATGTTATCGCTCGGTTTAATCGAGGTTTCACGGATAAAAATTATCATTTTTTTTTCGACTAAATATCTTCTTCTGATATTATTCCATGCCATTCTAAATTTCGTGAAATTCTGTACCTTTTGCGGCTTAAATTCTATGCCCTTACTCAATTTTACGAAATGAATCACTAAGACCTTCAGTTTTGAATCTGTTGGATTATGACAATTCATATTCCGTATTGCTTTTAAAGTTATATCCTTTATTAAGGTGATAGTTTCTTTATTAAAGGTGATTTTTTATTTTTTAGCACGTTTATAGGGTATTGATACATCAAGTATCAAAGACATCCTTTGAATTGTTTAACACTAGAAGCATTTAAATATATATTTCGCAATTTTGTGTATGCGTCATTAAGATTTGACCTTTGACATATGTAATACGTTTTAACAACATGCTCATCTGGTTGTCTAAAGCTTCTTCTCGTGGGCAACGTTTATCAACACTGTACCCCTTACCATCCCTCCAAGGTGGTCGCTTTCGTACAGCAATTATTTATAAACGCTGCGTGATCAAACTATATTATAGATTTTCTCAAGTCTGTTTTCTCTTATTATCATGCCAAGCAGCTTTTGGTGCCTAAGTCCAACTCCTTCTTGTAGTATCATTCCTGATGCTCTTTGTTTGCCTTCATATGATAAGTTTGGCTCATTTGTATCAGCCTAACTTTTAGTTCATAATTTATTTATCATGCATCAAACAATACGAGATTATTTCATCCCATGAGACTTTCGGGCTGATATTCAGTTCATGTGTTCATACAGCATTTTTGTTGTATTTTGTTTCGAAACTTTCAAACCTTTTCCTAATAAGCCGATCGTATATTTTATTATCGTAGCGAGGAATATTTTTAGTCTGCAGTTTTATGTAGTGGTCTCTACAGACAACAAGGTGGCTTTCAATTTTACAGTAACGGCTCATCTGTTTGCAAGAAATGAACCGCACACCGTAAGTAAAACCTAGGCGAATGATATGCACCGGTATTGTTCAAATGTCTGACGAATTTGTCATGGCACAAAATTCTTTTAATATCTGATTCGAAACGTATAACTCATTTAAACAATAATACAAATTGAAGGCAAACTACTAGTATTGTATCAACATTATAAAAACCTACTTAAGTACACCATAAATGTAGTGAACTATTACTATCCTATGGTCTTAACCAAGTAACGGAAAAGAGCTAAAAATACCAAGCTTTGTAAAATTCAACAAATAATTTGCTTACCTAGACTTCAAAGTGAAACTTTAAAACGAACGTAAAGTATTGTGAATTAAATCTCAAATACTCCCAAAAGTTTTATCATAAGTCCAAATGTATCGGGTTCAAAATGAATACCACTGGTGTTCCAGATACATTCCAATATTAAATGCGCTGATGTGCCTGTAGTCTCAAACGTGCTAATGTGCCAGTGGCCTGGAATGTGCCGATGTGTTAACAGTCTTAATGTAACACAATACTATAATCCGAAAGGTCCGTCAATGAATCCACAATAATTTCAAATTAATGATTTAGTCCAAGAAAAATTAATATGCATTTGGTAATTCCAGTGAATAATTTAAATATATAAATCCACCCCAAATTTGAAACTGAACATACCAATAAGACTGATTCCGCTTCGAATGTTAAGTTAGGAATGAATAATTTTGAAGTAAATAACATTAACATATAAATCAATAAAATAGAACAAGGATGAAGGTCAGTTTCCTTTCTAAAACATAAAGGTTGACAACAGGATCAGGAAGTTAAAAGTTAAAACTTAATGTTCTAAACTCAGATACAAACAAACATGTTTGCCTACTACGATAATGATCTGAATATTAATCTGATACCATAGAGGAATGTTAGTTATGTATTATGTTGTTTTCGAAATAAATGTCTCTGGTCAGTTGGACCAATAACTTGATTCTGGAGAAGGTCAATACCAAAATTCATATATACAGAGCTTATAGTCATGGAGAAAATCCAAGAAACAATACAAATTAAATATTCATAACACTCTCATCGTAAAGTAAAAGAATGATTTATACAAAGCTTTTATGCATATTATGATTACTGAATACAATAACTGGAGAAAGAGGTGAACTAATACACATTTCAAAGTTTTGCAAGGCTAATATAATTGCCGAACATTCCTTCTTGCTAATGGAATAATTCCTCTGGGATAGTTTAAAGTTTTAGAAAAAATATCACACCGGATGATCTATACCATTTTTGTCTTCAAGAATCAATACGCCACCAACCACAGCATCACTTGCATCGACAGACATTTTAAATGATTGACTGAAATCTGGATCTGAATGAACTGGATAACTCATAAGTGTGGCCTTTAATTTATCAAAAGCCTCTTGACATTTATCAGACCAATGAAACTGTTTTCTTACTCAATAATTTGGCCAGGGGTTCAGCAATAACAGAAAACTTGGAGCAAAATTTCCGATAATATCCAGCCATACCTAAAAACCGGATCAGCTGCTATTTACTGATATGCACAGGGAATTCAGAGATAGCCTTTCCCTTAACTTCTATAGGTTTAATTTGACCGTGTCATATGATAACTCCTAGAAATCTAACACAAACACACTTATACTTAAATTAATTGTCAAATTTGTATCATTGAGTCAATCAAAGAATTTCCGAATGGTTTCTAAGTGATCTTTCCAGGTGTCATTGTAGATGATGACGTCATCGATGTAAGCGTCATAGTTATCTAGGAGAGATGTAATCATGTTCATTAAGCGTTGGAAAGTACAAGTAAAACTTTTGTCCCAAACGGTATCACTTTATATTAATAAAGTCCATCAACTCATTGTGCATTTCTAATTTTGTCAATGCAGTTGTCGATTCCTATTAAAGGAAACGAATCTGTTTTAGTGACGCAATTAACTTTTCTACAGTCATTGCGCATAATGGCTTAGAACTCATTTCCTTTGTATTTCTGTCATACCTTAATTTCATTTGTGAGCAGAGTGAAGAATAGTTCTCGCTACTTCACAAGCCTTTTTATAAATCATATTTAAAATCAGAAACGTAGTCAAGAAGATGAATTTTTTAACCGTATGTTGAAAGAACTTTCTCTTTTAATAACATCAATGGTCTACAGACAGTATGTCTAAGAACGAGTCCAAAGGAACTAATTCCTAATGATTCTTGAATTGATTTCCTAAAAGCAAACGACGGTAAATGAACACCTTCGTCCCAATCTTTTCCAGTATCAAAGCAATATTACAGAATCAGAGTCTTCAAAGTCTGATGAAATCTTTCTTAAGCCCCTTGACTTACTGATTGAATGGCAGAAGACTTGAATTATTAGATGCCTAATTCATGCATAACTTGCAGGAAAATTCCGTACATAAAGTTTGACACTGGATCAGATTGGACAGATTTGGGAAGCCAAATTGTTATTAAATTTACTTTGTTTTTAGTTTTAATGTTCCTCAAAGGAATTGCCGCTGAAAATATGGTACGGTTCGTTGAATGCAGGGTTATGTTGCACATGCTACTTGTGAATCTTCTGGTTAGGTGTTCCTATCTTTTAACAACGGTGACAATATCTACAGTATTTACAATCATCAGTTGCAATTTCCAGCCAAATAAAATGATTCAAAATCTTGTGATAATTCTTATTGACCACTAAATGACCAGTCAAATGAGAATTTTGGGCTAGACTAAGAACGTCCTGTCTATACGACTTAGATACAACAATTTCATAGCTCACTGACCATTTTTACCAGACGGTACCTCTAGTGGTTTCCGGTTTCTCATCAGGATTCCATTTTTCACAAAATAACAAGCAGGTACTTGAGTGGTTTCTGTTTCGCTAATAGCCCGCTGAAACAAACAGGAGATCTCGGGATCTTTTTCCTGTTCGACGACAGGTGATTATCGTTTGTTACCCTGATAAGAATAATGAGAATGAGTAGTAAAAGGAAGATCATTGTGATCAATACCTCTTGATTGATCAATACCAGGAGCAAAAAGTGACCGAATCTAAAGACTATTCCATAAATGTGTGAGCGAAAGAAACAATTTCCTGATCAAAAGCATGTTCAAGAACTCTTTTTGCGATGGAACACTGCACTACCTGGGTAAAAATCAGGGATTTCATTTTTAATAGGATCGCCTTTCTGATCCAACAAGGATTCTCAATTACAAATGGATTAACCACAACCCTTACCTCAAACTAGGTCATTGCCTAGTAGTAAATGAATACCCTCGAGGTGTAAATGTATCACTGTTCTGACTGGCACGGGTCCTTAGACTGCAAATGATGACAGATTTACCGATTGGAGAGGAACATTAACAAAGTTGCGCTCTACTCCCTGAATAAGTACACTTTTGCTAGAAGAAGACTTCTCAGATAAAGGTAAATACCTGATAATAAAAGACTATGAGAAGTTCCCATGTCCCTTAAAATTTTGATAGGGAATGGCTTGGCAGAATCACCAGTAAGTGGTATAGTACCTTTCGACACTAACAGTTTATAATTTGACATAATAGGATCAGACTTTGTTTTGAATGACCCAACAAATGTATTGCATTCAATACATGACCTTAATCTTGACCTCTTAGAAATACAAGCATTTGGAATAGCTCTGTCTTGATTCTTTTGCTTTTTCAAAACCTGTTGCAATCAGAAATAACATGCCCTTTCCTTCCGCAATAGGTGCATGTAGAAAGTGATAAGGAGTTCTGATGAGTTTTGTAAGAAACTTGATTCCTAAACGTTGTGCCAGATTGAGACTTGGAAGAGCTCGTATGTGATTGATATGGCTTTTTTACGAAAACACTGCTGAGGAGAAGACTTATTGACAAATTAAACTTTGTGAGTCATGGAAAGATCGTCAGCTGTCCGAGAGCAGCATTGTCTAAAATTTCAAAATTTTGCTAATCAAGGAAGATTTTAACGTCACTACTGACGTAGTTCTTGTTCAACTAATATGAGTTGTCCGAGGTTACTGTAGTCTTGACCAATCTTCATGGATGAGCATCACAGCTATCGAACGTTTGCTCTTTGTCGTTTGCAAATTTTACATCAGTCTGTCCAGTTTCTTTTCACAGTTCCGAAAACTTTGTTGATATGCCCCAGGTACCCCTTCAAAAAGCATTCATTAACAGTATGTTAATCAGCATTTTGTGCTACCGACACTGAAGTGTGTAGTTCGCAAGCTTTACCAATAGGTACACTTAATAACAGAGCCCAATGCTCTCTTGGCCATTTCAAATTTTCAGCAATTTTGTACAAAATTTGGAATATAGTTATCTACTTTTCGTTCTTTCGAAAGGGGTACAAACATAATATTTCTGACAACATCAGAACCTGAACTTGTGGACAAATGTCAGTTGCAAGATACAAATAAAGGTAACTTATAATCATGGAGAAAAGCCAACAAACAAAACAAGTTAAATATACATAACACTAGCTTGTTTATCGAAGAAACAGACAAGTTAAAAAAAGAAAAAAATAATTAACCCTTGCATGCACTGCCATATCCATTAGCAACAGAATAGTTCCAAAAGTCTTTTATATACCTCGATTTCTAAATTGTCATTAGTAATCTCAATTTACAAATAAAATTCAACAAAACTCAACGAAATTCAATGTGCACTGAGCTCTTCTAAATTGGGTATTTTGTTTGTTGATTCGTAAGTTTGACAGTTCTGTTATTCTTCTGCAAACAAAATTAAAATTAAAAAATATATCTCGTCTCTGAGCTAAAGCAAATCTCTCCTTATTATTTCTTTTTATCTAATTTGCAGTGGTACATTGTTATGTAATCTAATAATTTCTTATTGCAAAAAATGACAACCAATACAAATATGCAAACATTTGCTCAAAGTTTAGTGTAATGTATGGATCTTAGTTATTTCCGTTGACTTCACAAATCTTCTATGAACACAAATGTTGGAAATTAAAAATACAAATGCATGAACTGAAAAATATTTCTATATTAAGAAGTCATTCAAGATTTGTCGGATTTCTTATCAAAATGACCTGTACCTTTTATTGTGATTCAGATGTGATGGCACAGACAACCCTTAAAGTTAACTCTACGACGACGTCTAATCTGTCAACTACAGTACGAGTTACGACGCCTGCAAAAGTGACTAGCGCACCGATGACGACTGCAGCATCAGGCAATTCCACAATAAAAAATGGCGCCATCTCTGTTGCCACATTAAGTGGACATCTAATCCTTTTCCTTTATATGCCACTTGCGCTCATCATGTTGAAGTAGAAAAACATTTGTCAATGACCCGGTACATCACTGGGCCGTTTCCAATTGTTTATTCCATAAGAGAATGTTTTTCAAGAACTGTAACTAATTTGCGTCATATAACTCTGTCAAAATCGGAACAAAACTGAGGTGAATTCAAACATGAACATGCTATGTAACTCGTCTTGTTGCAGATTCAAGCACGACACATCAATTATACAACCTATAAACATTTTTAAATTTTTCGCATGTTAATGAATCAATAATTGCAAATATTTTCGAGATTACAAGTCGTTTTTATTCTGTTCCATTATGTAATCGACTTTATAGTTTCGTTTGAAAATAATGGGAATCATAGTAAGAAGATAGGTAATCATAACCAAGTGATCTTTTGTTCTGGAGAGCACTAAAGTATTTCGCGAAATATGTGCAATTGACTAGATACATTGAACGTATATTAATACTGTTTGCATTACTTTTTCAATTACTTCTCCATCAGATATAATGTAATTATGCTTGAATGTAGGAAGAGTAAGAACTATTATAGTTCTTAAATCCATTTACGTTTCTATATGTGATAATGTGATATGACGAGTGTGTATGACACCTTCGATCACAGGCACACTATATCTGAATACACTATTAAAATTTACTGCCTCTTGTTTTATTTCTGCTCGCAGTCAGTTCAAGACAGGAGAATTAATAGTCACTTTGAATACATTGTTGTTTTCGGATGTTGAACAAGAAGTACTATTACAATGATTAATATCCTAAGCCAGCTCATGCATATCTCACTTTTGAACAATTTTTGCTGTTAAATCCGACGACTAACAGCCTGTTAAGTGTTACGTATATTGCAGATATAAATATTCCTCTCCAAATGATTTGGATACACAACTTTGTTAATAATTAAATCAAATGAAATGAACGAAATGTAGCTTTACTCATAACGCAAGTTGTTCGATCTCAGTGTCAGTTGCAAAGTACAAAATATAACCATCAATGATGCACCTTTGTCAGTCAATGTTAGGTCTTTATTAACTTATCTTTAGTTATATTTACATTAAATACTTCATGAAACTCTACCTTCCGAATATAACATATTCGATGTACGAAGACATTGGCATTAAGAATTCTAAATCCAAATCATTCAGTACTGTCAATACATATACTAAGTACCTATTAATCAAATAAGAAAACAATAAAGATCTTTGAATGCAAAGAGTAGAAAACACTTTCCCTCCATTAGTCTAACTGGATTGTGAAAATGCAACGTTGATAATTAAATAGTAGAACCTGCAATACATAAACAAGGTTAAAATGATATACGTTGAAAGTACACACATATTCAGAATCAAACAGATATACATGCATCAACGGACTGACAATCATACATAAACAATCTTTCACACACGAACCACAGATAGTTTATCTTTACACACATACACACAAGTGTACGTACACATTTTTCTGTCGAAGAGGATTTGACAGAAAGGTTTATCTGGAAACACAGGATTCAAATATAAATACATAAGAAACTAAGTTTAAAATACAGTGATTTTTCATTAGGTTTCAAGTTCAATAAGCTTAAACATATTTGTTCTTTTTCAATAAAAGTTGTTTCCCCCCCCCCCTTAGATTTTATTCGTCCTTGCTAAGTATCGTCTTGCCCATCAACCACCTTAAATTTCCAACCGATACGATGACTGTCGCACCCGAGCTTGAGCACTTCTGAAGTTTAGAAAGTCGACATCATCAAGATACACTTTAGGTTGAAATGAAGCAATATTTACTTTTGTAACCTTTGAATCGAATTATGAATAAAATAATCAGATGGTCTTTGCCCAAAACTATAGGTAAATATGTCAAATTAGCTATTCTCAGTTGATCGTACGGGGACACTACTGAGCTCCACAAGAAATGTAAGTCTGAAAGTTTTAAGCACTAACAAACTAACTTTTCATATACCATTTGGCACCTAGTTTGTTCTATACTATCCATTACCTACTTTTGTAAATAATATCAAACAGACATTTCTTATTTAAAATTCAGTACACACTTTTTGATATACTGTCCAACAAATAATTTATTCTACTACCTAGCATCATATACATACACGAAATATATAGCGACTAAAATCCCAAACACCGAGTATCAAACGAAAATATTAAGAAAGCATACAGTATTCCTACAGGCACGGAAATATGCTATCACACAAGCAAGGGTAGGATTGTTTATACACACACTGTACTTACATACAGGCAAACATAATATCACACAACGGTATGAGTATTTATAGACACACGATACCCACACAAACATGGTATCACACATAAGAGAGAGGTAATTGGTCTTACGTTTTCCTTGGGTTATGAACATGGACAAAGGCAATCCTACACATACATATATCGGCAATGATTTTTAGTAGTATCTCTCTTTTCTAGAGCTCTGCGTGGTCCTGAAAAAGCCGTTTTGGCTTGTCAATGTGTTAACGAAAGAAGAGGGTTAACACATACTACGCCTCTTCACCGTTCTTCTTCTCAAAATATTACCTCATACCCGATCTGAAGACTAAGAAGGCACAACTGTCTCTCCACATAGATTCGTATCTTCCATATAACTGTATATGTAAACCTAGTAATGGCCCAACTTGTCTTGACATTTACCAGGAAGTTTGAATTGAAGAGCATACTTGAAACATATCTTGAAGGGTTATCTTGAAAACACATCTCACAATCAGTCACTGTATGTATGTGTGTGTGTGTGTGTGTGTGTATATATATATATATATATATATATATATATATATATATATATATATATATATATATATATATATATTTTCATGGAACGGGATCGAAACGGATTCAAATGCTCCACAAATCAGAACGCGTTTAATATAATTTAGTCAGGATTTGTTGTTTCCATTCCAATGAGAAGACAGCGGACGTGTGACGTCACCTTAAATATACATGCACACAAGTGTTCCTACGATTTGTAAAGCAAAGACGATATATTTGGGTGCTCGAACAGAGGATACATCGTATACTCGGAGTGATGGTACGACTACTACTGCTGCATACATTCTTGTAAAATCAGAGACACAATGGAAAATCATATCACAATATAAAAGAGAATCTTCTACTTACTTTGGATGCTTTAACATTATGAACTTATTCACTGGTATGGGTGTCTCTACATAAGTTTCATCTACTTGTCTTGCTTTTTCGGTTTCTTCAGATTATCGGTTCTTCTTTTGTTTGTTTCCTTGTTTATGTTAGTTCCTGATAACTAATCTTTCTCCTCGTTCTCTTTCTCTTGGGACACCCTGAAGGCCGATGTCCATTTGCTTGAAACTGAAAAAAGGTATCTTTCCTTTGTCTCTCTTTACTCCTGTCCAGGTGGAAACTCTTCTTAAATTGTTGATAGAATGGAGTCAGTGTGCTTCCTCTCGAACGAAATAGAAACTATCTTGACTTTTACCTTGGGTGGAGTAATTCATCTTCTTAAATGTACTTTCAAATGACGACTTTTAATCTCTAATAAGAAGGGTGCTTTGCTGTGACTCTTTCATCTTCACACACTGAAAGCTGAATGTGTATGTTCTCTCAGGAGGAGGAGCCTTTCTATATATTGGGATGAACCCCAGTCAAATCAACGTTTGTATCAGGAAGAAACAGTCACACCTTTTTGAGGAAGAAACTAGAATAAAAAGCCAGATGAAAACAACTTACTAGTCGCCTCATATGTTCACTTAAGTGATAGCAGAAGTTCATTCCAGTGATTTTTAAGACGACATGACTGAGCCTGATTTAATGCCACAACAAGACTACGTTAGACGAGATCAACCCAGAAATAAAGTCATTCGGTAGCTCCTGAAGATTATTTTCGCATTCAAGGGGCCCAACTAGTGACTTCCAGAAAATTTTGAACAACGTCTCACACATAAACTGTAAATTTTAAAGAGAACAAGGTTCAAATGCCGCCAGATAAAGAATAAAAAATCGGGTTTCGTTACCTTTTCATCTGAAGCATATACGAAACATTGAAACGAAAATGTCAAGCTAATATGACTATCCGGAGAGTCTCTCCATTGATCCCGACAGTTTGAAATCTGATGGCAGGATTTAATTTAGCAAACCAGCAGAAATCCAAGAATTTACATCTTCCAAAATTATAGCTAAAAATTAAAGACGTTCAAAACTCAAACTTTAGGATCGCCAATTGAATAGCAACTCACGTTATACCTCTAGGAGGTAGTGGACCATGCAGGGTTATATAGCCGAGATATTTCGCATTAGCAAACAAAGTAACGTTGCGATTAACATTGACCGTAATCAAATGTGCTTAACCCATGTCATCGTAGCAACTCCAACTTGTGCCAAGACGAACTATATAGCAGAAGGGGATAGGATGAGACTATTGGATTCGCCTAACAAGTGAGAGAAGCAGAAATTTTTTTTAAGCAAACTGGCATTTCTAAAGACATATTGTCTGGAATTCTGTGCTTGTGAAAATTGCTTATATGAACATTAAATTTTCAGTCCAAAACATACTAAGACTTCAGGAGGACGAGAAAAGATCAGTTATGCTTATGGTACTCTTGCTGATTTTGCGGAATGGATTTTAGGTCCAGCGTTGACACTTGGAACGAAATGAAACCCAAAGTTACGAAAATTGTAATTGGTATGCTACAGTCATGGCTCATACTTTCACCGGATAGGAAGGAATATTTCTTTAGAAATATTAAATAGAACAAGAACAAGAATTTCCAACAGTAGCCATGAATGCAGCCATACTCATTTACATAAAAGTGGCAAACACATATATTAAAGATTCCATGTATTCTTTGGTCATGCCTATAAGCAGAATGCCTAAAACGTTTGGAATGACAAGATGGTAACAGAGTATTTTGTACGCTTTTTCAATGCCAACGGCGATCAACACTTTCGCATTTGCATGTAGAACTATGATTCAAGTGGTATGAACGCAGAATAAGGAGAAGCATTCACCATTCATGCTCTCCACAATTCATGCACTGCTAACTTTCAGACTTTCAAGAAGAAATTTTGAAGTTTGGTCTTTCCGCTGTAGACATTTTATGAAAGTGTTGTGGAAAATGTCGACAACTATTTATAGACGCGGAGGTATAGATCCCTTGAGGTCAGTTTCTACTTTTGCTGAAAGCGTGTGGAACAGTGTATCGAAAACAGTTCATGCTCGACAACACACCAGATATCATACCCCTTCAATAATATCTCGCTCTGCGCTAGTTCTATTACTTGTGTTAAACTGAATACAAATTGATACAACATACTAGAAACGGTGGAGAAAAGAAATATGTAAGACTTTCCATGGATAGATGTGATTAAGAAATCACACTGATAGTTAACGAATCTTACGAAGCTTATTTCACCAATGCCCAACTTGTCTTCCTTAAAGGAGACCGGAAAAGTCCGTTCTCAGAGTTGCCATGTGATTTATGCATGCAAACATATCAACGACGCCAGAGTTTAGAAAATGAAGGATATTAAGTGATCGAAATTTGGAAACACGACTAGAATCGACGTTTCAAAACTGATCAAGAATTTTTAACACCTTGTCAACGATTACAGTGTGGTGGGTATTGAACCTTTGAATCCAAGCGCCACTTTGTTTCGACCAAAAGCCAATGCGACACGCTTGCTATCACAAGTAGACGAATCTATGTTTTATCCTTGTACAGGTATCTTTGGGTGTGTAAATATGAATCCTCGTCGGTTACCCTAAAATGTTAATAAAACTCGTCGACGCGGAACACATTTACCAACACGAATGTCTGATCAAATGCAAAGTGCTACCACCTACGTACTGCTATCATCTTGTTTCGACTCATTGTTGTCACAGACAAATTGGTGATCCCTTTATTGCGTACGTATGCTGAAACATCAGATCGAGACCAGGACGATGCTATGCTTACGACCAGCAATGTAGCACGACATTACCCCTCAGCTAGCAAGATCGATGTAGCACGACCTTTCTGTTTAACTAGCAAAGTGTGGCACCGTTCGTGTGTCTATCTCTGATGTCATCAATGTATCACTCACAAACCACGTCATCAAGAAGCAAAGAAGGATACACGTTTTCCGTAGCTTTGTTATTGTGACTTTCAAAGTCGTTCAGATCGAAATGGTGGAAGTATATGCAATTACCAATTCCCAACGCTTTAGACACAGCCCAATTTATTTTAATAAGGAGAAGGTGATAGTGTTTCAGCTATGACGTTAATATTTAATAATAGAAGTATGAAGATACAGCTTACCTGGTATATTCCAGATGCTCTCCGCGCTGTCACGCATTACTTTTAATAGACCTATAGAGACCAGTTGCATCCTCTACGATATAGATTTTAAAATCACTGGTACCTGAAAGCTATCAAAGAGCTGTTTACTTTCAAAGTTTAAAAATGGTCGGATATCGATCACTTACCTACAAGAAGGAAGACTACATACAAGGACGGATAATTTTACGGAATACCAGAGGAAGAAGACTTACATACATACATAGCACTCAAGACGAACATGTGTAGTGTGTGGCGAGATAATGACTGGAAAATTTCTTCGATATGGTTTACCAGCAAAGTCTGTTTGAAAAAGTATCACTATATCCTCAAAATAGACATTAACTTCAATGACTAAGACAGTACCTACTGTGATACGAATTTTGTCATCTGTGGTGCACTGCATTTTATGGACGTCAGTGACGGTGGCTAAAGTATAGTTGATTACCAAATACTTTTAAATAACTGATTCGAGAAGACGATACGATTCCATTAATGTGTGTGTGTGTGTGTGTGTGTGTGTGTGTGTGTGTGTGTGTCAACTACTTTTGGAATTTAGTTTACCACTGTTAACGAATCCATGGTCATAAACAAAGCAAAATAAAGAATCAAAGCCAAAAAGTTTTTTAAAACTTAACAAATAATTTTAATTATCAAAATTATGAAATGAAAATTGAAGAGGAAAGTACATTATTATGAATTCAATCCAAAATAATCCTGAAATGTTCTACACAAATCCATAAATATCGAATGTACCGGTCTGCCAACAGTTCTGATGTATCACAATGTTCTCCTTTGAATAAATTCACAATAATCCCATAATATTTTAGTTCAATGAGCACTGTAATTCCAATGAGTAATCCAAACAAATGTCTTCTCTCAGGTTATATATAAACACAGTATTAAACATATCTACAGAATGATACTAAAACAAGAACATATGAAATAAAAATCCGAATTAAAAATGAGTTAATGGCTCAGTTCTCTCTTTATATACATCTCCAGGGTCTATTACGACTATATGTTGCAATAGCACCCCATGTGGCAGACTTTACTACTACATTTTATAAAACCTTCCCACTTGACCTACTTCACAGTACTCAGTCACCTGTCTTGACCATCCAACCAGAATGTTTTCCAAACTAGTAAACAGGTATTATTAGAAACTCGTCAGCACCTATTTATAGATCCAATGCAATCCACGTGCCTAAAGTGAAACGCACAAAATAGATACAGTCATTTACAAACAGCTAGACAAAATATAGATATACTTAGCACCAACTAAACTAGTGCTCCAGAAAGTTTAAGAGACTGGCTGCCTCGCCCAATTCTGGCGACGAAATATCTGGCCACATCTTACCAGAACATTTGACATGGCACCACATGAAGAGTATTTTAAGAAGAATAAAAGATATATTTTAACCTCATTATGGACAAATTAGACACTGAGCTATTGCCTAATTTGCTAAAAATCAATCGAAGGTTATTATATCATAGCTAAATACAATTCGTATACCTAATAATCAAACGTCAGTCACAACAGAGATTCCACTAGAAATCTTCGTTGGCACTCCTGAAGCGTCGGAATCTGATAAGGAACTGTTTAAACAAGATGAGAAGCAGATGACATATGTTTAATAATAATATGCTAGAAAAAAGAGATGTCACATTTTAATTCAAAAATCTTAGAAAACTAAATGCGGAATATCCTCCAAAAGCCATCACAACCAGAGCCTCGGCCACACAAACTAAACTCAGAAATTGATTTGCAAATCATCCTGACGAAGAGATTACTACAGAAACTAAAACACGTCCTAATACATTCCATCACGTGATGACTTACCGTTAAACGCAGGAGTATGATACAAATGTTCTTTCTGTAGAAACTGTATTTTATTTACTCCCTGACATTTCATTACTGCCATTTGGAATCTACATTCTTATTCGCCCTGGTGACTATTTAGGAAAGGAAGAGCCCACCAATTGCGATTGTTAGAAGCATCAAAAAGCAGAAAAGAATTCTTCTTAAGAGATAACGTTAATAATATCCACGAGAGTCTTCTGAGACCACGAAGAGACGATATAGACCTTACGAGAGAAGCTTAAAATTTCGAAGCATCCGGCATTGACCACCAGAAAATCAAAACTAAAAATCTTGCTGAGGCCTATTATTTAATCACAAGGTATCTATTACGAGAAGACATTGATGTTAATTAACCTGATGCATCAACCAAATATCCAGAAAACAGAGTATTTACAGAGGTACCATTTTTTCTCCTTTGTAGAAGAGCCAGAGGCTGATGGAAGCGCAAAGCAGAATTGGAAAACAGAGATTTCGACACAAGCTTTTCAAAATATTGCCAGAAGAAAATTTGATTTCAAGACGTCTCATCAATTTAGCAGTTGCTGAAGGACTGCAACCACAACATGAAGCAGAAAAGCCACAATCTGAATTTCTGCCACTAAAACCTGTCCCATAAAAGCTTTAGCAGAAATTGTGCAGCCAGAGCCTTAAGCAGAACCTACCGTGCAAACAAAATATTAAACTTAGCTGAAGCATATTACTGATTTACATTGATCTTATGCGGATTGATGTTGATGCCAATTCGATTGTTGCAGCTATTAAATTTATAAATGCAGAAACAAATTCGAAGGGCCAAGGTGTTTTCTTGCTATGCCCTCTGATGACGCAAACGGACCAATGCCAAGGACATAGGCCAATTCAAAGCCAAAACTGTTATTGGAATAATAAAATACCATTCTGCTGCCTTTGCGCATCTGATGGGATCTCCCACAGTTCTTCAAGGTAGCATTTAGGTTCATTCTTTACACTATAATGACGTCGTCAATTAAAAGACAGTCTAACATTTTTATGAAAATTCTTTATAGAAGCTATCATCTTACCTTCGTTTCTTGTAACA
>JAECUM010037215.1:0-30570 GCA_016617855.1 Megalonaias nervosa
CTCTTCTCTCTCTCTCTCTCTCTCTCTCTCTCTCTCTCTCTCTCTCTCTCTCTCTCTCTCTCTCTCTTCTGTACCTACCTATCGGATGAAATTTTGTGCGTATTTTTCAGGATATAAAGACAGCACAGCGAAAGTTTGAGTGGTTTGAGAAAAACCGGATGATGCACACAGCAGTTGGAATACAGAAATTTATTGACATTATGGAAAAGCTGGATACGGAAAGGTAGAAGAAATCAATAATATAGAAGTTGACATTCCTAGACAACATTAAATAAATTAATACAACTTTAAACTAAAAAGTAAATGAATGTATGGAACAATTCTAATTCCAGAACTGTAGATATTTTGAAGCTTCTATAACATTTCCGGAATATTCATATTTGAACAAAACAGAAAATACACTTTATATATCGACCACTCATATTTGTGTAAAGCAAATTATACTATCGAATCTCTAGAAGATCTTTTTCCGCAATATAAAAAAAAAAATTAAAGGGAGATAATTATCTAAATGATATAGGTATTCATTTATGAGACTACTTTCCCTGTAAATAGTACAGAAAGTGCCAAACCTGGACCAGCTGGCGTTAAATTATTTTATTCGTACATGTTGCAAAACGTGAAAACAATATGGAATAAGAATGCTGATTGGTTTCAGGATCAAGCTAAAGCAGTTTGTTTAGAAATGCGTGCACGCTTTTAAAATTACTAGACAAAAATGTACGTGTTTCAATGAAGCACATAACATTAAAGAAAGAACGGTGCAACAAATTGTATATAAGATGATTACCTTCTTTAATATTTGAGGACATTCTTGCTGTACATGGAAGTTTTCGATTGTACAGGAGATTAAATATCTTCAAGAATAAAATGTACACCTGCAGTTAAGAGTGAGTGTGTGTTTTGGATTTTTAACGTAACTTTCACAATTTTTCAGTCATATCGCTTCAATGTCTGCAGTGTGGTAGTTTCTAGCGATGTCTAGCACTGGGGCATAATGCCGCAGACATGTAGCATCATGTCTCTCCCAGTCACATTATCCTGACACCTGGTCGACCAGCTCTAATACTAACCTCTTAATGCTGAGCGCCTAGCTAGTTAGTACCATTTTTATAAGTCTTTGGTATGACTCGGACGGGTTTCGCGACCTCCCGCATCCGAGGCGGAAAGCTTTAACCGCTAGTCCACCGGAATATAATATACAAAAGCAAGATAGGAGTCGGAAAGACCATAGGAAAACACAGGTCATGAGCTGCATGACTCAGTAGTAAATTAAGTAAGCAAAATATTGGCTGATACAACTTAGCCAAATAAACCATGTGAATGTATAGCAACCCGATAGCCACAAGAATAAAATATAGCAAAAAACATCTGTTCATAATTTACGGAGCATAAGGTTCAACTACGATCTGTACAGACAGATACAATAATATAATGTTAGATGAATTTCGAATAGAATAAGTGGACCCGGAGATATCGAAGAAACATAATATAAATATCTTTAATACCTATTGTTGTACAAAAGCCAAAAAAAAAAAAATACCCGAAACAATAGGAATACAAGAGAGAGAAAATTGTTTGACAACTAAAATCTGAAAACATGAATTGTTTGATGAAATGCAAAGAGTATAACATTCATCTGCAGATCAATTGCAGATAATGCAAATGTTATTTACCCTACAAGAAGAAAGAGAGATCGGAATAAATACAAAGCTATTGTAATTGCAGCATCAAAAATAAAAGCTTTTAAAATATAATTCGAACATATTAACTTACAGATTATAAAACTTGAAGAAAGATAGAACTGAAAAGAAAAAAAAACACACATGAACATGAAACAAGAACATAGTACCAAATGTATTTGAAATAGTTTAAATTATGACGCGAGAACTAGTTGTAAATATCGAAAAATTTAAAGCTACTTAAAACTTCAATATAAAAAATATTAAAGACATTATTAAAGTCAACTTCTTCTCAGAGAAAGAATAAAACTTATTCAAAGAAAAAGGGGTTACAATAGATGATATCACTATATCAATAGTAATGATAACGTTAACGGTTATTCAAACAGTAATAAATATGGTGGGGAAAAAATTGCTTTTTTACGGCTGCTCCTTCTCAACCTGCTCCCCAATACCTGCTCAGTCACTCCTAACTCAGCATTCTATGGGAATGACGTTTTTGACAAAATTAAAAATGGCTTGTAAAATGAAGCTAAGTATTTGTTTGAGTTAGTGAAAAGAGTAGCAGTAGCATATAAGAATGCTGGCTAGATTGTTTCTTTTCTCGCTGATTAGGTGATATTACTTTGTTTTCGGTAATAATGGTTTTGTTACCTGCATTTTTGTTATCAAATGCGTAAATAATGCAATCAGTTGGACTGAGAGAAACTAACGCAAATAGCACGATTATAAGTTCGTCGTCGATTCAGGCAAGGTCTTCTAATGGGAGAACAAAGTAGTTGAGGTCTTTCATGGAGAAAACATTAACCATTTGAAAACGTTAGCCAAATAAACCTCTACAACCACTTTCGTTATCAAAATAAAAGTGTTTTTTTCATGGCTTATATTCTTGTTGTTATGTTTTGTTTTATATTTTATTTTTTTTTTTGGCGGGGAGGGGCATCTATATTCTCATGTGCCATTACGTTAGTGGTTGTGTAGAAAGAGAGTGTACTCTCTCATTAGCAGATAGGACAATACAAACGGCAAAACCTCTGTGAAGCACGGCTTCTTCGCTCAAGGCGAGGTGTTCCAGAAGAACATCGGCATCCCAATCCTTGTTCTGTGCCTACCTTTTCCTACTTGGTCTCATTTTTTGTCGTCAACAAGTTCTTTCACTGATTCTTTACTAGCTTTTGCAACGTTGATCTCTACTGCCACCTTATTGATTGTTGGGGCTAGCCCCAATTTAAACGAGTCACTGGAGATGTCTAAATGCCTCCGATCCGCGATGTTACCCATTTTCATAACCATCTCCTTTGGTATCAAAAATACACTATCATCACTAACTTCATTGTCCAGTTTTACTTTTGAATCTGTTATGTATTGCTAAAGTCTTGCCATGAAATTTGTTTCTATTTCATAAACACGTTCTCCTATAGTCAATAGCTGAACTAATTTTTTATTCTATTTTACACTCATCAACGCAGCTGCTATATATGTTTTATTCTGTGCCTGTACAACTAAAATACAGAGTACAGTAGACATTATACTTTGATTCAACCCAGATATTGCATAATTTGTTAAACCATTGCTATATGACGGGAAAATGTATATCTAGTCTGTAGGTTCATATGTCTTTTTTTTTTTTTTGCTATAAACTTTCATCAGCTGGAAATGTTCTCAAGAATCGAACAGTATCTGCTGACCAATTCTATGCATAATTATACGCAGCTAGCACAACAACAGCTGTTGGTTCTCGCAAGCCTTGGTGTACATTTTATGTTCCTCTGCCCCGTTATCAATCGAGTATTTGTTATTCTTTAAGTTGTCCCCATTCATGCTATGGTGGAGTTTTACAATTGTTGCAGATCGCATTAAAATGTTCCATATCTGTGCTTTTGTTATTTGATTTGAATGCATTTGGTAAATGTATTAGACAATCGGAACACAATTTTCTCATCAGGATATAAACCTGAGCAATATGAACATTGATCCTACTTTGTCTTGGGCACCTTGAACTGTTAAAAGCGAGCATGAAGTTCTACAATCAGCTGGTGCCTTCCACACGGACCAATTTAGTTAGTTCACTCTACCAAAATGTCACATCACACAATCAAATTGTAAAGTCTAGCTATCGAACATGTTTATTGGCTTGTATATAAAATTTTGAATTTCAGACAACTAAAATTGTTCTCTTTTCATGTCATCTGTTATGATACCAACTTAATCTCGTTCTTGTACAATATTTACATCTTTTTAATTTAGTATTTCGTTTTTCCATTTTCTCTGTCATAGTTTCCGCTTGCATTCTAACATTGTACAACTACTGATTGGGCTTCGTTGTGAACGCAATGTGCAGCGTCGGTTCATGTATTCTGTATTCTGCTTCATCAGATTTCACGAATAACATCCAATGTTGATTGTTACATATATTTGCGTTTTTTAATTTCAATTACTACTAGGTGTTAAATGGAAGGTCTGTGAACATTGAATCCTCGAAATTCTGTATATCTAGACACAGGAAAAGTATGCTAAGTTCATCCATATACATTTATAGCAAGCCATTGTTCCTTATTAATCGATATGATTAAATTCGTTGCCGTCCTTGGTTATTGAATGTTTTATGGATGCGTCAGAGTTGTACTTGGTAACATTTTGTCCAGGAAAAATGCATAGTTGATTAAGAAGTTGCGAGATTTGCTGCTATACATTCGTTGAAATAAAATTTAAGTAAGTATCAATACTCTAATGAATGCATCAACGTCTACGTCATTTTCATTATCCTGTATGCTGTTCAAGATCTCGCATACCAGCTTGTAGACTTTGATATTGTATATATTTTACAGATATTTATATTGTTTAATGTTATCTCTTTTCATGTATTCAGTTATGGTGTGTATTACTCATTTAGGACATTGTCTCTTTTCTAGTTACGTTAGCCCGTATCTCATGTGTACCATTTTGATGCCTATTATGGGATGTAGCCCGTATCTGATATATACCATTTTGATGCTTAAATGTGAAAGTCTGGGATGTAGCCCGTATCTCATGTGTACCATTTTGTTGCTTACCTGTAATACTTTGGGATGTACATTTGGTCAATACAAATCACATACTGGCATTCTGGAATTCCTTCCTTCTCTAATGCGCTGCTTTTTCCCTATCTGCCGCATCCTAGAAATTTGCTTTCTATCAAAACATCAGCATGTTCGAGCTCAGTAATACCAGTATATAGTATACTTCCTCCATCATTTATTTTAATGCCATAATCCATCATTTATTTTAATGCCATAATGTTTTCAGCTTGTTCCAAAATGTTAAGCGATTCAGCATAGTCTTTCCAGTTCACGTGTACATACATTCACTATTCACTCTTTCGGTCTTGAATATTGAATATCTTCCTAAAATTGCATATGTGGTTTTGTTTTGTTAGATGACTTTTGTTTGTGAAATATGCTTTCTGTATCATATCCCATCATGCCTTCCGGGTTGTAAATTACACAATAATCAAACGTTACTTGCCAGAATTTTAATATTTCCTCTGGAAAGTTAGAAAAGTAGCCCCTTCCAAAATCTGCTTTATATTTCGAAATTCCAATTGTAGAATACATATTTTGTATGTACGAGTTCCAAATGTACCTGTTGTCAGGTAGCCAATTGCAGTGGTCCGTACTTTTGAAGTTTTCTTCCTAGCTTGCTTTAACTGGAGTCACGTCTATTGATCTGTTATGATGCTTAACTGTGATACTTTGGCATGTAGCCCGTATATCACATGTACCATTTTGATGCTTAACTGTTATAGTTTGGCATGTAGGACGTATCTTTGTTCCTTAAATGTGATAGTTTATAATGTAGCCCGTATTCATGTGTACAGTTTTGTTGCTTAACTGTGATAGTTTATGATGTAGGTCGTATTTCATGAGTACCATTTTGATGCTTAACTCTGATGTTTGGAGATGTACGTTTTATCAACACAAGTTAATATACTGGCATGTTTCACCTCTTTAATTTTCTAATTCGCTGGTATTGCCACATTCTATAAATTCGTTTTCTATCCAAAAGTCAAAGTTGTCGCGCTCTATATAGTTCTATAGTGTGCTTCCTCCGTCGTTTATTTTATTAGCATACTGTTCTTAGCTTGATTCAAAATGTTACGAGACGCATCAGATCCTATCCATTTCCCATGTGTATACTTTTTGCTGTTTATTCGTTGATCTTCAAGATCATTTGTATATATGATTTTAATCCCCGTGCCAAACACCGTAAGTATCATGTCTCTTTGAGTACTCCGGATTCTAACGTTGGAATCGCATAAAATTACTTACCTGATTTTAACTATTTCCTCTGTAAAGTTAGAAAAGTAGCCATTTCGAAAATCGTTTCATATTTCTGCAATCTAAAAATTTCACCTATTTTGAATGTAGGCGTTCCAAATGTATTGATGTTACGTCAACAATTCGATTGATCCCTACATTTGATAAGTTTTCTTTCTTGCCTTTTAGAAAGGGGAGTCATGTTTATTGATGTCATGAGTGTTACTAAAAGTTAACGCTTTGAACAATAGATGTGCTCTGTCTTAGTAAGTTGAAAAATATTCGATGGTTACCTTCTCCAACAAATCCATAACTTCTTTTAAGTAAAACTCTTCTCCCCCCACTCCCCATCATACTATATCTTTAAGACTTTCAATATAAGTTGTTGTTTTTTTCTGAACGCATAATATATGTCATCTCTCTTTTACAGTTTTACGTTTTCGCCCAAAGCTTATTTCGAGAAAGTATCGGTATTAAAATGTACTAGTATCCGTCATTGTATTTGCCAATGCTTACATCTCAGTATTATCTGCCTGCTGCCTTTCATCCACTTGACTAACATAAACTCTTTTGTAGGGAAATTTTCTTCTTTTGCTTTTGCACTGTGTAGCTCAATTATTCAATTAGCCCTTCTTTAAATTCAACGAATTTGCTTCCCGTCCTAATTTGTTCCCACTATTGCTTCATGTTTGTGTTAGAATCTTGATTTTCAAGTTCATCGTACGTACAATCTTAAATATTGTTTCTTGTCTTGTGGTGAAAAGTCTCCGAAATCATCCATTTCAAATGGTATAAAAATAATTAAGATACAACTTCACGCATGAAATATTTCCCTTAGGTGTTATCAGAAAACTAGCAACAAACCATCTAAACTGGTCACTTTTATTTACAGCGATGTGCAGTGTTTCCTCAATACTTTCAAATGTATAAATTATTTTAGACTGATGTCAAAATTTGCCATTACTACGGTTTCTTCAAAAGCAACTACTTCCTATAATGAAACAACGTGTGCAGTTTTAAACCATATTTCGTTTTCTATCAAATGTACGTCAGTTCTGTTGAATCGTTGATAGATTTACCTTGTAAAATTTACAACCTCCTCAGTCTGTAAAATTTAGACTTGTGCAAATTTGTTTATCTGCTAATGTCATTTAATACGCTGTTTTGTCCCTTCTTGAAGCTCTTCTGACCATCTTGTTGGCAACGTTGCGATCCTTGTTTCAGTGTCATGATGTAATCTGAAAGTCTTTCCTAGCACATTGCAGGATATCTTTTCGATGTTTGAAGTCGACAAATCCTTTTGAATGATATTTTGTCACACAACTAGCTTTCACCATACTTCGGCCACTTTTTTATGCGCAAAATTATCAAACTAACTGCGTTGTAGACAAGAAATTTGTATATGGACATGGACTAAAAGATAGTTTTGTTTTATTAAAAACGTTATAAAAGTATAGAAATGATCAACTTTGGAATTATTATTATTATTATTATTATTATTATTATTATCAGCTTATTTATCTATTGGGCAAAAACTATTTTACAATTTAAGTGGTTTAGGAATGTATGTTTCTATTCTGCTGGCATTTCCTCGAAGGTCATATCATTGAGAACGAATGGAACTCACCAATCAGCCTTGACTGTCAATTGATAGCATAGCGTACTACATGATTTCAAGACGGGCTGTCTGTTTTAAAATTCTTTTATCATTAACAAAATTTCTGAAAGACGGAATCAAAATATCCATAGAACGTTACATTTGACTCCTGAGCAAAACACAGTGCTGCGGCAAATAATAACTGATTTTAAAAACGAATTGATGCTGCTGCCGGCGTAAAAAAAAATGTCATATAGTGTACCTACGTTCCCCTCAAAGCAGGTAAGACAACAAAAATAGCAGGTCAAATAATGTAGTTTTAAATCTATGCTTTAGAAAACATTTATCCTTTTGTATTGGAGAGAAATATGATTCCTCTCGATCCAAGTTTCTTTCACCTATTATCTTGACTATTTACTCCTTTTCTTCGTCGTTTTGTTCTGTTCTTTTTACTCTGCTCCTATTTGTTCTTTTTCTTTCTTTCTCGCCTTCATTCCTGTTTCAAGAGCTAATCACGAACGAGTGCTCGAAGACATCATCGGTTTACTGGATAACATGATTGTTGAAGCCGATGCAAGGAACCTGGAACCTCAAAACTTTCATCGGCGTGAATTTCCTGTCTTTGAGGTACAGTTTCGATTTTTATTGCGGCAAAATAGAATTGAATTTGCATAGTTAAGAAATTTCTGATCAATCGTTTTAGTGATTATTTTGTAATGTGTGAAGATTATATGCGTACAGACCAAAATAGAATCAAGTATTTTAGTACGTGTATAGGTTTGAAAATTATCTTTGTCAGACTATATAGAGGGAAAACAAAAATGATTTTCGCCAATTTTTGAAGTATTTGTTCTATTTAACATATGACGCTCATGAATAGTGAACCTAGACTAAAACTGACATGTAAAATTACCAGAAGTCATTATTCATTGTTGAAAAGGATATTAAAAAAGATAACTATACAAACTGACAACAATCGCTTGAGAGCACCAATTAATCTATTATTGGAAGAACAAAATGATAAAAAAATTTAGATGTCCCACATAAAATAATATTTTCATTGTAATTTGTTTGTCCTAAAAAAATAAAATACTACTACTACTAATAATAATAATAATGTTATGGGCAGGAAATCTAGTCTCTAATTTAAACAACCCCACCACCCAAAAAAAAAAACCCGGACAAAAAACAGTTACAAAATTAAGTTCATTCATCGTAGAGCTTTCGATGGTAAAACAGAGTGGGTGGTAGTACTAATACTAGTGCCTCTACTTCGTAGACGGGATTAGGACATCGTAGCTATGTGGGTGGGTGTTGTCAACATTGACGAACAATATTAATTCATTCATTAATACCTACTGTTATTCAATACCAAATGATGATTGGTATCATTCCCGGGTATATTTGATATTCCCATATAAATTGATCATGAATCATCTATTTAACTCTTTAATTTCAGGATGTTATTATGCCAGGAATGCACGTGTAACTTTCCTAGGTATTAGCCTCGTTTCCAATTTTCGCACATTTGGAATACTCCCGTCGTTATCTCGAATAATAGTTATGGGTTGCTTACGACATCATTCATTTTAGAGCTAAAACATTTATTCGCATTGCAAATTTGGGCCATTGAGAAACAAATTCGTTGTATGCACACTTAGCTAACACTCTGGGCTATATAGGCTTTTAGTTACAGTTTTTAATTAGGTGTAGTTTTGTTGCTATCGGTAGCAGAGTACGGTTGCCCCTACAAGCAAGCACTCCCAGAATTTTTCCCTGTGGTTGCCACCCAGCGAACGGCAGAATTTTCCCTGCCAAGCACAGAATGCTGCTGGGACCTGTTCGGGTTTCCGAGGGTCACGTTAAGAGCTCCGTAGGTTTAGGCAGAGCGTGAGAAAATCTCTACTACGAATACAATATAAGGAAGTGAGCAGCAGGGAGGGCGAATCCTACAACTTTTTAGAGGGTTTTTTTTTTGTTGTTGCGAAAATGAAGCTTCCTACGGAGATGAAAATACAAACGTCAGTAACGTCAAACCGAAGCCTCTAACCAACCGAAACTTCTCTAATATGGTTAGCTCATTTTGTTACTTTATTTGTTGACATTTATTAGTTGTTTTTTTGTTTGTTTTTTTTTTGTTTTTTTGTATTTTGTGGCGTGTTTGTTTATGTGCCGCTCACACACTCGATGTCGTAGCCCTCCCTGCTGCTGTGTTTCTCAGTCATACATTTTATCGAGACCTACACGATATCGCGACCGAGGATCATGTAAATTTATTGTGATAAATCCGTGTGGGGTAGCCTGCGCTTTTGAGAAGAAGTTTATGAATTTAATCATATCCATTTCGTCTGAACACCAAGTCTGATGAATGTTTCACAGAGTATATGTATCGACTCCATTAAACACAACTAAAAGTTTGCAGTTATCTCTGATCACTTTAGGTATTTGTGTACATCGCTGAGTAACACAAATTACATCTGTATTTTTGTGTCTGCCTCGGGAAAATATCCGAGCTGGATTTGATTGTTTGTCCAGCATCACATCATTATATACTACGAGATTATTAATGCGTCCGTCGAGATTATCCACAGATGGAGCTTCATCAATATCGGTGATAAAATCAACAATATCATTATCATCTTCATCTTCATCCAACGACTTCGCTTCTTCATTAAAATCTTTAAGCACATCGTAGCATCGCTGATCATCTACGGATGGTGCCACTAAATACAACTTATCCCACTTTAGCCATCTCATTATCAGATTAAGCAACAATTGCGTCTTACCAGACCCAGATGGACCTATTATAAATGCTCTGATAGAATTTGGTAACGCTGCATGATGCTTGATTGGCTCTTGCTTTCGTGTCGCTGAGAAATCAACGACATCCATGTTGTACAAATATAATAAATAATATGAATTTATATTGTGTTCGATGCAGAGTATCCACCCCCACCAGTGGATTAACAACAATAACAATAAAAATAAGAAGAGTGCGCTTACAGGCAAGTATGTAAAATGTTGTACAAACAAATACAAATTTATTTCGTCTCGCCTGACTGATGTCAGGGGTGGTGATATCGCTGCTTCACTGGGAAAATTACCAGGGACTCCATGGGCTAAGTACCCAGGAGAAAAACATCTTCCAGGATATAATTACTGTGGTCCTGGAACCCGACTTGATATCCGACTTGACGAACGAGACCAACCAAGACCAGGAGAGTATCCAATAAATGCGATTGATCAAGCGTGCCACATTCATGATGTCGCATATAAAAATAAAGATTTACAATAACGACATATTGCAGATGTGAAGTTGATTCACGCGTTAAATTCCATAAAAAAATAAATCTCCCACAGATAAACTTGCTAGCTTCGTAGTAAAATCTGCGATGAAAGGTAAACTAGTGCTAGAGGCCGGTAATTAATCATAGATAACTATTATAATGGAATCGATTCATTATTGCCCAAGAGGATAATGGAGAAGTAGAGCAGCGATTAGTAAACTTGCTGATGCAGCAAATGTAACACGTTCTGTTGCTGCAAATTGGTTAGCACAGCAAGCAATATGGCAAATTTATCTACCACCACCTAACCAAATTCAGTACGCACATTTTGATGTCAGTACTCCCAATGAAGTTCATCAAGCAGATATTTTGTTTTTACCACATGATACTATTACAACACGTAGACGTCAATCACGCACATACAAATACGCGTTAACTGTCGTTGACGTTGCAAGCAGATATAAAGAAGCAGAACCATTATCAACTAAAACAGCATCTGAATTTGCATCTGCGTTTGAGCGAATTTATCAACGAGGACCCTTGCGATGGCCACAGCTACTACAGGTTGATCCTGACAAAGAATTTCTTGGTGCAGTATCATCTCTGATGAAAAAACATAATGTCAAAATCAGGCGAGGACATACCGCAATTCATTGCGATCAGGCAATCGTTGAACGATTTAATCGAACACTTGCTGAGAGGTTATTTGGATATCAATATGCGAAGGAAATATCCACTGACCTTAAGTCCCTGAACAAAGTTCAAGGGGATAAAATATCTCGTGAATGGGTTGCAAGACTACCAAGTGTGACAGCTGCGTTAAATAATGAAATTACTCGTGCAACTTCTATGAAACCCGTCAGCGTGATCACAAAAAAACATACCAATACAACAAAGTGACTCTTCCTCAAATCAACCAGTACTGGGTAATGTGACTGTAAGATATTTATATAAACCCGGTGAACTTGAAGGGGGTAAAAAAGAGCAACTGATCCTATCTGGAGTGTGACATAAAATTTCCAGCGTGGTAAGATCCACGGATAGACCTGCAATCTACAGAATAGGTTCAACTACTCCTCAGCGTGGATTTTTACGTGAACAATTACAAGTAATTCCTGAATATACACAATTACCACCGCCTTCACTTCTGTAAAAGCAGAACACTAGCACCCCTACGTCGATTACACTCAAGACAGATCAATATCACATTTTAACGTGTGTGACCGAGATTACTATTAATTCTATCCACGGTGAATTGTTTTAGATTATTATTCGAATACTGTCATGACATTATTGTATTACAGCTCGCACAATGATTATTCTGTTGTTGTTTCAGTGTCATGATAAAATCGACATCGAGATCAAAGTCACGTTTATTTTATCTTTTTTGTCAGATTGCTGATAACTAGCTAATTTTTTCTTGACAACATCTTTAATGTTTATATCAGTTATTTCCTTGGTCATCACGCGATCTATTACAACTCTCTTCAGCTGAGATATTTTTCTGACTCTCAACACCGCTAGATAAACTAAATTTGACTATTCGATCCGATCATCGAGAATCCAGATATTTGTATCAGAAATAGTTAATCCCGTGACGAGTGAATCGTTATAGCTTATCCTAGCGTCCACGGAGATTTGTCCATCGTTAATGCGCTTTCAACGGCATTCACATCAATAACAACAATATCATTAAGAAGAGCGAGCTTTTGTTTCTCATTCGTTCCTGGAATATCGACCTTAACATTTTGTTTTCGTGTATCTGCTGAGCGATAACAAAGCGGCACTGGCAAATCCGAAAATCTTTCCTTGTGTAACAGAAATAATTTCTCTTGGAGTGTATCACGAACTATCTTCCGACTTGCGACTATCAAATCAGTCGGCTTCCATAACTATCTTTCGACTTGCGACTATCAAATCAGTCGGCTTCCATAACTATCTTTCGACTTGCGACTATCAAATCAGTCGGCTTCCATAACTTCCAAAAATTATTCGTCGGAGTTTCTGGAATTATTTCACGCATTATCTCATCCTGCATCTTATCTGGCTGTAGTCTGATCAATCTTTTAAATTCTTTCAGTGGTTCATCAATAGCTCTATGATCATCAGTTATCTCCTCATAATAATCTAAAAACTTTTTCAGCCATTCATTTGGAGATCCAACAAAAGGTGGTGGTTGATCATGATCACCACACATGATAATCGCAGTATTTCTCGTTAACAACCAATCGAGAAATGTTTTTAATACCTCCAACGATACCGTACAGATCGCATCCCAAATAATAATCTTAGGAATATGTCTCTCAACCATTCGCTCAGGAGTCCACGTATCTCCCTTCCATCGAAAGAAACTGTGATATGTGCACGAATTAGCTCCACGTTCGTTCATTTCTCGTGCAAGTCTATGTGTGGTTGTCAAAACAATCACATTGGAGGATTTATTTAATCGTCTAAATAATTCAATCGCACGTGTTGCTTTACCAGAACCACCGCACCCGTTGAGATAAACAGTCTTATGACGGGTTACAGGATCAAACACAGATGGAGCCGATGATAATTCCGATAAACAATTATTTTTACAATAATTGTCCTCAGAAATATAATCAACAGATTCAGAATAATCAAGAATCTGTTCTCGTTTTATTCTCCATTCACCCCAAGACGCGTCATTGGAATTTTTTAACTGTTTCAGTGATTCTGTGTATTTTTTATTGATATAAAATGAATCTGTAACGACCCTAACCGCGGTATCAGAAAATCTGTTTATCATCGATAATAAATTTATCGAAACATACGCAAGCATCGAAGATCTTAAATGAGTGAACTGCGGTGATTCACCTTCAATATAACTCATGATTGTACCTAATTTAGTTCCATCAGATAAATAAACATTTTCTCGGTTTATATAAGTGCCTCTCTCTGTTGTATCAGCAATTACAAAATCAATTTCGCATCATCCATGATTAATCTACAACAATGTCGTTTGTGATCATATGATTCTCCTTGCGTAAATTTACCAATTATTTTTCTCCCAAGACCCTTTGCGAGTTTATTTTCATAATCAGTTATATCAGGATTTTCATCATCAGAGTATTTCTTCTGCTGTGGTAACCAAACTTGTTTCTGCGGACGATATAATTGCTTCACTGAATGTCGATGACACCGAAATTCCCGTATCAATCATATATCTAAAACTATTGGAATCCAACATTTTTCTGAAAAATATCTCCCAAACTAAACAAAAACAACCGGATGGAGATTCCGTGCTAACTCGAATGACTCAATGCATGCAAATCCGCTCAGGTCAAAATCTGGTAATGGTCCATTTATTGCAACTCTGGTCATCTCGTGTGTTGGATGTCCAAATCTTTTGAAATACTCAGAACATTCTCCGTATCCAAGAAAACTTCCAGGATAACATGAACCATATCAACCGATATAACATCTTTATAATCGTATTTAGTATTCCATAATCCGCCATGTCCGTATTCGATACAACTGCGTTGGATATCTTCAAGAAATTCCTATTGTGTTTGTTTCCATGAATTTTTCTTTTGAGCATCATGTTCAGCGACTGACGGAACTGTAAAACAATTACTGAGTAATCGTTCGACAGTGATTTCATCACCGCCACCAGCGCCGATTTTATCAGTATTCGTGTATTTCAGCGCAAGATTTTTCATTTCGTCGTGGAGATATTCTGTACGATAAATATCTCCATTAGGCCGTACAAACTGATCATAGCGATTTTTATCTCTGTTCACAGATTCTGAACTCTGAAACAACCACACGGATACAGGGTCACTCTTACTAATATTTCTGATAAAATCAAATATATCGCTGCTATAAAATTTAAGAGTTCAATTTTGTGGAAATATTGTTATATTTGAAGTCCACGCATGTGCATTATGATCAATAATTTCTATCGAAGTTCCATTTCTTTTATGTTTTGATTTGTATAAAATCTCTCCGGTTAATGTCTTCACTCTTATTGGAAATCTTAATTTTTTTCCAGTTCAGCAACATCTTTGATAAACGCTCCAGTATCTTTAACTGTTTCTGCCCACTCATTTATTTTTTTACGTCTTAGATCCGTCAAACCGTTTCCTCGTTTCGCGTTTGTGAAATGTTCTGTAACTCGCTCAGCGACATAATTTAAGTGACAAAAGTCAGCACGAGAAATTATTATTGGTATAAGTTTATCGACGTTAGGTTTATCATTCAGTGGATATATCGCATAAACAACTGCCGTTACAGGATATGCTCGTTCATAACAAGGCCTATAAATTCCAGTCGGTATTCCTGGTTTTGAATTTTTATTTATCGTTACAATACCTCCACTATGACTCTGACGAGACGCGCGAACGGGATCACGTGTGTCATGGATAATCCATGTGTCGTCGTCTGTCGCTACGATAATTTTTTTTCTTAAAATATATTTTCGTGTAATGTCGAGATAATTAATAATTGTCGTTGCTCGCTTGTCATTCATTGTATCATCGACAACACCATCGGCAACGCCACCGGCGTCGCGCACAATTCTGAATGTTGACCACACATAAGTTGCACTATCACCGCGAAATTCTCTCTTGGCTTTACTGATACGACTGATCAGAGTCTTATTCGTTAAATCAACCAAAGCTCGCCTTGGTAATTGAGGAGTTATTCTGTTGAGATCGAATCTGGCTTTAGAGGGCTTAATCGCAGATAATCTCGTAAATTCCTCCATATTATAATTAAGCCAAATATATATTTAAATTGAAAATTGAGTATATATATAATGATTGAAGCAAAGAATAAGTGTAAGTGGCTCATGATTGGTTCTTCACTTCCTTGTAACAGGGCTTGCGTAAATGAATTCTGTGGATGTCACATGGATGTAGGCGCAGTTTAGGACCAAAACCATGTTTTGAATGTGGTGTTGGGGTCAGAGGAGAAACGCAGTTGTGTATGTGCAATGTGGTGGTAAAAAATACAGAGAGCTGAAACGATATTATGATAAAAAAAAAATAATACCGATGGAGTCGAATCTCCTATAAAAAGCGCCGAAGACTATCTCGCCAAATTTTCACTCCAACAATAAAATAATAATTTAGACAAATAATATTATTATATAAATGGAGCAAAATGAATTTGTGACGCATCCTACCATTAATAATTATGAGGCATCTCGTGATGGTGTAATCATGCACTGTCGACTAAAAAAAACAGTCGGTGTTGTTGATAATGCTGGTTATCTCAGATTTAGTGTTGGAAAAGAAAGATATTTATCTCATAAATTCATATACGAATGTTTTTATGGAATAATCGAAGATGGACTTGTGATCGATCACATCAATGGCAGTAAACTTGATAATTCTTTATGTAATTTACGAGCTATCACACAGTCAAATTTGCAAGTTTGGTTGTACTGGTAAGCACGAAAAACAAGCAAGGGTTGTTAAATCTGTGAACGCGGAGACTGGCGAAGAAATAATATTTAAATCATTGAATGCAGCTGGAAAATATTTTGATATTGTCACACCCTCAGTACAACGTGTCGCGGATAAAATATACAAATCGGCGTATTCCAACAAATTTAACCAAAATATAACATTTTACTATCTACCTATTGTCTTAGCTGATTAAGGGAGATAAATCTGTCAAGCAACGACTTTTCCGCTAGAGTAATTAAGCAGTTGCCCCGCTTGCAAGTGAGTAATATTACAAATCCAGGTAAGTTATTTTAGCTCTTACAGGTAGACTAGATCCACGTGTACTTTAACCTCGCGAATGGCATCTTGTGCAGAAAATGTATGTGCGATTATCGAATGCAAATATTTTATGCAGTATATTTTATGAGGTGTGTTTGGAAATTGAAATAAATCCACGCTACAGTTTACAATAATTGTGATTTTATTCAGTATAACTGATCGCACATGTAGATTGCCTGCTTATCCAGTATAGGTAACCTCAGTATAAATCACGTACCTTGCGTGTGTACAAATCCAAGTAAGTTATTTTTAGATCTTCCAGGTGAACAGGTATACAGACCTACATGTACTCTTTAACTTCCGGACAAAATCTTGTGTAGAATTATCGGATGCAGATATCTTATGCAGCATATTTTGTGAAATGTTTTTGGAAATTTAAATAAATCTACGCTGCAGTTTACAATAATTGTGATTTATTCAGCAGTCTCCTGGTCGCACGTAGGTTGCCAGCTTATCCAGCATAGGTAACTTCATAATAATATCTGAACATATATTTGTAAGAATGGGTCCGTGGCGCAGTGTTAGAATGTTGGATTCTCATCCTGAGGTCTGGAGTTATATACCCGTGACTGACATACTGTCGACGGTGGGCGTTTATTTCCAATTTTTCATGATATAATGTACACGAAATTGAAGTTGGAGCCTCCAAAGTAAACAGTACCGTGATGTAGCTCTCAATCACCCTGAAGGGTACCCCACACAAGGACATTCAAAAAGAATGTGGCTAGAAAAAAATCTTGATGGGTGCCCCCATACACAAGACATAAGAAAGACATCAATGAAGGGACCCTTCAACATCAAATACTAGCAAATAATGAAGGGACCCCGTGGAATGATAACCGCTTATCATCGCTACTGTTTATTTTTGTTTAGAAATATTACTATTTTTATTATTATTCTGATTATAACATTTATAATATTATTTTTATTCTGATTCAGATTGAGATTCAGATTTATTCAGAAATATTATTATTCAGATTTATTTTTTTTAATTCTGATTTAGATTCAGATTCAGATTTATTTTGATTATTATTCTGATTCAGGTTATTTTTAATCTGATTCTGATTTATTTTTATTCTGATTCTGATTTATTTTATTCTGATACAGAGTCAGATTTATTAAAAAATATTATTATTCTGATACAGATTAAGATTCAAATTTATTTTTATTTTTATTCTGATTCTGATTCTGATTTATTTTTATTTTAAACAGATATTTATTATATAATGAATTCTGAAAATATTCATGCAATTATTTCTGAGATAAAAAAATTTAATGATGAGGATATAAAATTATCTGAACAATTGGACCCTGAAAAAATTATGAATGATTTTGAAGTGCTACAGGAACGGAAATATGATGGGAGATATACACTAGCAGCCGAGTATAGATTCATTAAGTTACTTCAACAAGCAATGAAACAATCTCTACTTATGCCGATGATGAGGATATTCGAAAATTTGTTTCACTCACAAGCGCGATTGAGAACGTTAGATCAGAATTATCACGTGTATACGAAACAAAAAAGATAATGAGTTCACGTGTGCGACAGCTGAAGAAATTTATGTACATTGTAAACTCAGTGACAAGGTCACCGACGAAGTCACTGACGAAGTTACTGGCGAAAGTCATGAAAGAGTATGAAAGTGGCTCAAATTCATATTATAATATTTATTTTTATTTTGATACAGAATCAGATTTTAGTATTTATTTTATTCTGATACAGAATCAGATTATAGTATTTATTTTTATCCTGATTTATTTTTTTAAAATTTTTCATCAAGAGAGATTTTTGTTATTTTGAGTTCCACTTACCCCATCGTTTTTCAGAATTCAGTCTGATTTTGATTTTTAGTCGGATATTTACCCCATCAAATTGTGGAATCTGGACGATAATTATAATTTTGAGTACCATTTACCCCATCAAAATTAGAAAATCAGTCCGCAAACAATAAAAATAAAATTTTCATTATAATAATATTTATTGTTGTTGTTGGTCAGAAAAAAAATAATACCTTATTGTTTCAGCGTAATTTTATCACCAAAAAGTATAATTTTGAGTACCATTTACCCCATTGATTTTCAGAGTTTAGTCTGATTTTGATTTTTAGTAGGGTATTTCTCCCATCGATGTTCAGAGTTTAGTCTGATTTTCAGTAAAAGAATTATATTTTATTATAATATTCATTCTGATTCAGATTTAGATTCACATATTTATTCCGATTCAGATTCTGATTATAATATTTATTCTGATTCTGATTCTAATATAATATTTATTCTGATTCTGATTCAGATTCAGATTATAATCTTTTTTTTTTATTCTGATTCTGTTTATAATATTTTTTTATTCCAATATAAAGCAGCTACGGACGCGAAGATCTTACGATGACGCTGTATGAGTGTACATACAAACTTATTGCCAAATCTTATTGGCGTAGATCAAGTAAGTGTCCGGCCTGGTCAGTAAGTCTAAAATGTATTCGTGACAACAGCGGATTATGACATCGCAGATAAACCAGATTAGCGGGTACTGACACAATTAAAAACCCAGAAGGTATTTCGGGGGTAAATGAATATAAGATATATCCTCTTGTGCTTGTTTGGATTTTTTCATTATCTACTTGATAACTTCCATCAATAGCATCACACACCAAATTAACTGCGATCGTTGATGTGATAGCGACAACACCTGGTGATACATGACGACCACCGCCGTCTGGATCATTGTTATGTTTGAGAATAATCGCCGGTTGGGATATTTTTCTCAACGCGTCTACGATCTTTGGAAAGTATTCATCGACAATATCATTGACTTTGACAAGATTTCCTTAAAATTTAAATTTTGGTAAATCAACCTCAGATACTGCCATAGCATTTAAAACTCGCGCTTGACTGATCGCTCGATAATACCATTAGTGACTGTGTCGGTTGAATCAATAACAGACTGTACAAGTTTACGGTTGGAAGATTCATGATCATCCTTGATCTTATGTGTGTGTTTTATCTGTGAAATAATTTCCTCACGAAGTTTCTCATTGGGAAATTCTATTACGTATTTGGCAAATTTCTTGCGTAGTTCATCTATACTTGCATTGTAATAGATAACAATATCATCAAATAAACCTTTAATGTCTTCGAAATGATATTCTCTCTCATGACCTAATAAGGGTATCTTAAAATTCCAGGATATAAATATGTCTCCATCTTGTTTAAAGTAAGCAGCCGGTTCAGGCACCGGATCCTCTCTTACAAACACCCACACGTAAGTAGGGTCGTAATATCTGATAAAGTCTACTCCAAAATACTCTTTTTCGTCTGAGGTATAATCAGTTCGTTTGGGTTCTGGTGGTCCTTGATAAACCGGTAGAACTTCTGGCCATCCTAACACAGTTCTGACCGATGATTGATATATATCTACGGCATAGTCGGGTGTTGATATTTCTATCGCAGCTGATAATGTTGGCTCATGAACCGTAATAGCGATTTTAGATTTTTTTCCTGTGATAGATTTAATTCTGCGCTGGAACTCACCATTGATCTGTTCCATTTGATAACTACCTGTAGGAATATCAACAACTTGCCAATCGGGGGTTCCATCGGGGTTATTTTTATAGGAAAACAGTAACGAATTATTTACGGGTAACCCACCGAATGACTTTGATCTAATATTTGGCCAGCTGTGATATACTCGCAATTGTGCTAGTGCTATTTCTTTGGCTGGAATTACCGTTGGAAAGATAATGTCGAATTCAGGATTAGTTAAGCTCGTTGATATCATCGTAGTCGTTGGTGGTGTTGTATTAGCGACAATTTGTTGGAGGAGTTCTTGTACTGTCATCGTTGATGATATTATTATTATTATTATTTACTTCTTGATTTTAAATCAGGATTTAAATTAAAGTGACTCTGTCCTTATTTCCGACAAGGTGGTTTGGTTTCCAGTTGCCAAACCGGAGGTGTCTTGGTAAACCTTAATCATTTCTGCAAATTCCTGATCTGATATTATCCCATCATTGAGCCCTGATGATATCAGCGATGATAATTTAGCATGCACGTGTGTTGCCGCTGATAGCAATATTGTATATTCGTGTAATTTATCAGCCGCACACATAGATGTCTTTTTTGCAATTATATTAAGAATACAAGCAACACCGGTTATAACTGCAACACCAATTCCTATTACTGGTGCTATTATATATGTGGCTGATAATGATCCGATTATAGTTGCTGTTCCACTACGGCAGATGCAGAATATACAATTATGTCAGTAACAACGACACGTCTACGGTATTTGTTTGTTTTTACAGTATACTCCTCTATGATATTTTTCAGTTGGGTCTGTAACAAACACACTTCCTCGTATCTGTATTTGTTTACAAAATTTAGATCTGACGTTTGTGAAATCATATACTCTAAAGTATTAAGTAATCAACTGAAGTGTTTCAGCGACAAATCCCAGACACCACCAGTAAGATGCTGCGGTTAATTTTTTATCAGATGGTTCCAGTATAAACGTTTCTTCGACCGCTTGATTTAACACAATAGACACGGTTCCAGAAAAACTATCAATTGAATGATGCCATGGAAATGTGATAAATATCCTGAATTTTGCAGCGCTGAACACGGACAGCCTATACACACCAGTGACTTCCTCGATTTGTTTGATAGTGTTATTTTGCTGTGACCATGTTAATGATCCTGATGATACTGTGTATACCACGTTGATGATCTGCTTGTGAGGAATTTTAATCAGATCAGTTTTTTTAACGATATCAGGAATTCCACTGATAAAATCTTCTAGTTTTGTGTTAATTTCAGAGAGTTTTATGTCAACAAACAATGGATTTCCAAAGAAATCTTCTGCGATTTTATTAAGTTTTTGAAAATTTCTACGAGTATTTAAAAATATATTTACGTGAACGTCATATTCATATCGCAGTGTGGTTAATTTGTCATCGATTATAGTATCTTTATCATCTACATATTTCTTTGTTGCGGCATCTTCATCACTTGTTGGTTCTCTTAAAACAACGATTTTATTTCCATTCATGTTGAGTTTATCTGTCATTGTATTACCGGTGGATCGTAAACGATCAACAACACTTTTTGTAATTTCATCTCTGATAGTTGCGATTGCTACATTTGAGTCCCTGATTCTACCGCCGTCAGTAAATACTGGAATATTATCCGTGGTAGCACCGAAACTCTTCGAAATATGTCGATCCACGTAATATTACTCGTCTTTAAAACACCGTATTTATCCCAAAAAATAACAACTTCATACCGGTCAACTCCAGAGAGGTTCATAATATCAGCAAGATCATCTCTAGTAGCGTACCTCGATAAATCAATATTATCTTTTTTTTCTTGTCTTTGATATAGGATCTTCCATAAATATCAACCATTCCATGGTTAATGATTATTTAAAACAACTCGTGTACGTATGTACAACTTTATGAGGTGCATCGGAAGATTTTGAAATAGCATCGAGTACAGGGAGTACTTCACGGCCGCATATTGGTGGATCAGTTATTGTCTGTGTTGGTAATGTTGAATACCATACGCGAGAGTTTTGCACAGCGATTTTATCGCTGTTGACATATTTTAAAAATTCTTTTAGTGGTGCCAGTCCATACGAATCGAAATAAACAATTCCACTTGGATCAATCGCGTATGCAACCCAATGAGTACCTGGACCTGAACTTCTATCGAAATTATTGATACCGGTCTCAACACGATTTGGTTGTTTTGGTAATTGATCACGCATGAAAACGTCTCTGAAGTTTTTTATATTTAATCGCTCAGCAGCATCAAGTAAATCAAACTTGGACATGGGAAGTATCAACGATGTGTCCCGGGAAGTCTTAGACCTTTTTTGTACCATGAACGAGGGGTTCCAGGCAGTCTTAGACCTTTCCCTTCTTTTGGAAGTTTTTATTCCTTGTCCTATTGCTTTCTTTAATGCCATCCCTGCTGCAGTTCCAACAGCACGAAGTGCAGCTGCTTTTGCAACAACTGGAGCTTCAGCGGCTATCAACGCTGGTATAGCTGCGAGAAGTGGAAATATACCACCAGTCTTGGCAATGTCGGTAATGGCACCCGCAGACAAATCAAGTCGTACGCCGGTCTTTGACCGTTTGGCGTCATGGAGTGCCTGAGTTGACGTTCAGTCAGTGATAGTTTATTTGGACCACCTGAGATCTGTCCTCGTTTCAGTAATATTTTCATTCCTGAATTCTTTTTTGATACTGATTGTAGCTTTTTAATCTGACCAGGAGTCAGAGTAACACTAACATGGGGAAGTGACATTATAATATCATGAGTAATTTAATTACATGTTTTCTACTGGGGTATCAATGACTCTCATTCGTCCACCAACACCTTCAGACAACATTGCTTTATCTGAGAGTATAACAGCGATTGCTCTGTAGATAGCAATTACTCCTCTTGCCACACGAGCTCGAAAGCGTGTATCAACTACTGATTGTCTGAGCAAATCGAAGTGTTCCAATGAGAAATAACAGATCGGATACAGTGTTGTAAAATCCCGCTGAGATATTTGCAAACTAGTATCAACATTTTGGTCACGTCCCATGAATGTCATGAAACGATGATATGCACGTGCAACAAGATTATTCTCAAAATCCAGTAATATATCCTCAGCTGGTTCTTGATATCCATTTATCCTCAATGAAACTTCAGTAGCACCAAGTTTGTCAAATATCATTGTACTTCGTATGTGAGTTTAATCGTGTAGCATCTTGGAAAGCAATAAATATATGTCGCGGTGCAGAGACACCTTGCTTTGATGCTATCTGCCATGTGAATAAACCATTGAACACTATCTGTTGTCATCGTCAACCATGACAATGTTGATTTGCTGCCGCTGTCCATAAAAGAAAGTAACCGTTGTTCTTCAACGATCGATGGAGTCATTACTGGCACCCACAACAAAATTTTTGTCAGTATTACTTTTCCATGAAGTGCCTCGGTTACGGCTGGATTAACTCCTTCAGCGTGCCATATTGCATCGCTCGTCGGTAAGTTTTCTCACAAGGACGATTGTGTGTTTTGCCCCGAAGATAACCTTTCTAACATTTCTACAAAATCCAAAGATGTGTGATAGTGGAATTGCAAATGAAAATCCTTCATTGTCGTTCAACATTGATCGACGTGTTGCGAATCCCAAGTTGAAATTTTTATTCACTGATACAACTGTGTCTGCAGCTGCATTTAGTGTTACGTTTCTGTTTTCTGGATGATCAGTTGTATCCTTTGCAAACATCATTGATGGACCAGCTGATCTCGAGAAATCATCGCTGTATCTTGCAAGGTCAAGTATCGTTGTGGCAACGTCGATGTCGTTATGACAGACCTCAATTTCCCGACCATCAAACATGTATGTGGCACTTTTAAATAACGCCATAATATCATTATTAACAAAACCAACTCGATCACCAAGTCCGTAATTTGTATTATCTAATTTCAAAAGACTACCTTCGATCTCAATAAATCCCTCAGCGGGCAGGAAATATCTGCCTGTATCCTGAACTTGTAATTCGATTTTTCCACGTTCGTCAGGTACACGTGAGTCATAAAAATAATACTGATAATCACGTACCGATTCATCTTTGACAACTGGTGCGTCCATGTCGAATGCGGGATCAGATATACGTTTGAACATCTTTATTATATTTGTTATCGTCTAACACGAAGACCACTTCCTGCAATCAGACTAGCAGCTATATTTTTTCCTTTTTCTTTTCCAGATAGGGGTACACCGGCCATCGATGGCAACGTCATTGCTGCAAGTTCTTGATTCGCAGCCTGATTTATTATTTTACTAACATTTGCGGGCATAGCCAACTCCGCTAGTGTTTGATTCGCAGCCTGATTTATTATCTTGCTAACATTTGCAGGCATAACTTCTGTGCTGGTAATTTTACTGGTGGAGGTTTTCGTCGTACTAATCGTGCTAGTCTATCCTTGATTGCTGAGAATGCTTTACCGGCAACATCACCAACAACACCAATACCTTTATCACGAATAACTTCAATAGCTTTCATCCCCAGTTGCTTTGCAATCGGTATTGCTTTCGGAGCTATCCATCTAAACAGACCCTGAACAACATCACCGAGTCCATCTCCGTAGAACGCTTTATATGTAGGTAATCGCGAATTTATCACCCTGACCATGATCGGCTCACGGTGAATATTATGTATAATCATTTTATTTTCTTGTCACCGATCTAATTGTATACCCTTAATCAATCACTGCAGTAATCATCGGCGATTTCATCAATAAGAGACCAATAAACATTAATATCCATGATACCGCCTGTAAATAATCTCTGACAAATATCAGCTGCTTCATTAATTATTTCTGGGGAATTATTATCAGCTCGTTTTCCACAAATCAAAATTTCTAGTCTGTCCAAGTCGGCAAGGATATTATTGGGACATGGAGTAATAAGACCACTTCCCCTGGTACCTGTACCAATACCACTTCCAGTAGCACCAGGGGCGTCATGTCATTCTTCTTTTTCCTCACTTGTTTTTTTGACTGGTTGTTGTCGTCGTTGTGGTTTTTGTCGTTGTGGTTGTTGTTGTTGTAACAATCAAAAATATTGATATATTCCATTAATGAATGTAATATATTTTACATCACTACTTCGAGCTTGATCAACTACGTAGTATACACGAAATATCCATTTGTACCATATTTCACGATTTACAGCATCATTAGCGTACTCGGGTTTCAAAATTCTTCTTCTTTCATCAAAACTCACGGCAGCATATAAAGGTAATTGATTTCTGTACAGTTTTTTGATGTGCGCAATACTATCTTCGGTAAATTTATCACCAAGATCAGTTTTCTCCCTTGCTTGTTCTTGTTCTGTTTCTTTTTCTTGTTCTGGTATACGATCCTTTATATCACCTATTTCAGCACGAACTTGGTCAATACCTTCAAGTATTTTATTGCATTGGTTGAGCAGCAGCTATTTCACCTGGAAGTTCTCTTAGAATCTTTTTTGTTTTCTTGGTTCTTTCTGCTATTTTTCCAGTTGCTTTAGCGGTTTGCTCTAACGTGGGAAGGAGACCTTTGGTAGCTTTTGTAACTTCTTCGGTAGCTTTCGTACACCTTCCATAAACTCCACCTGAAACTCCTGACGCGCTTGTAGTTGTTGCTTGACAGAATTATGGACGGGGAGATATTTCTTAATTGCATCTAGTTGTTGTCGAGCCAGTTTAGCTGTGTGAGATTCCATTATTGATATAATAATGATTTAATTAAGCCACACCCACACAGCAGCAGGGAGGGCGACGACATCGAGTGTGTGAGCGGCACATAAATAAACACGCCATAAAAAACAAAATCATAAAGGTTAACAAATAAAGTAACAAAATGAGCTAACCCAGTTAGAGAAGTCTCGGTCGGTTATTGACGTTTGTATTTTCATCTCCGTAGGAAGCTTTATTTCGCGAAAAAAAAACAAACTCTTAAAAGGTTGTAGGATTCGCCCTCCCTGCTGCTAAGTGTGCAAAAAAAAGGTAACTCTTTTGTTTATTATCTTCCGCGAATCAGAATTCATAGTCATTTCACGACATCTACAAAAATAAATGCAAAGAAAATAATGTTTCTTTTATAACAAATTTTGGATAGCTCTAAAACAAGTTGTGAAAAATCTACATCTGTGTACTAAAACTTGTATGGACATTTATTCATTCATTGTTATGTTTTAAAGCAGCAACTTCAGCTTAAATATCTGCTTATCAGTAAATAGTATTCAGACAATATTGTCATGATCCTGTGAGGTCAAGTCAAGTGTTTCTTGCAGACCTTGTTCAAGTAATGATGTTTATTACAACTCAATAGAAATAGGATATCAAATAATAATAATAATAATAATAATAATAATAAGTGCATGTTTGAATATAGAGCAAATGAGTGTTTCTCAAAGCTCTTTCCAATAGCTATTTGTTATATTGTAAAGCTGTTGAGTGTTTCTCAAGGCTTTGTACATATGCTGTCAGTTATTTTTGTTACAGCCATTGCGTGTTTCTCAAGGCTGTGTTTGAAATTAACCTATAAGAATTTAATGAAAAGTTAGCCAATGCTTCAAAGTCTATCAGCAAAAAATAATTGTAAAATAACATCTGAACATTAAACTTTGACATTGTTAAATGTTAATATCAACTTCTATCATAAAAACTGTTACTTAAATTACTTACGTTTGTCAATTGCACACAACCACTGTGATATAAAATCAGTGAGTTATCATTTGGAAGTGATGCACCTGATATTTGAGTCTTGAAAGTTTAATACCATACAAGTCTGTGACTTAATAAATCACATGAAACTCAAATCTGAGTCTGCATTTCATCACTAGTCCCATTCTTATTGTAAAGATTCCCCACTTCATCACTAGTCCCATTCTTATTGTAAGGATTCCCCACTTCATCCCTAGTCCGATTCTTATTGTAAGGATTCCCCACTTCATCCCTAGTCCGATTCTTATTGTAAGGATTCCCCACTTCATTACTAGTCCCATTCTTATTGTAAGGATTCCCCCACTTCATCACTAGTCCCATTCTAATTGTAAGAATCCCCCACTTCATCAGAGAATCAGAGACCTCTTGGAGTTAAGGTCAAAGTTTAAGTGGGCCTTTACTCTAATAAGAGTTTATCAGCAATGGAGAGCATAGTAAGTCATTGCGTGGTCACCGGAAGTTTAACGGCCAACTCTACCCCGTAACAATAATAATAATTATGCCACCACAACCACCATTACCACCAACATCATCATCATCATCATCATCAACAACAACAACAACAATAATATTATTATTAATAATAATAATAATAATAATAATAATAATAATAATAATAATAATAATAATAATAATAAACAACTTAAGTAGGACGACAAAGAAAAACATTAATGGAAACATGAGTCACCCTTTTCCTCAGATTCCTTTGAGGAAATGAGAAAGTAAGTTATTTAAACAATGGGTGCGGGACTAAACACTAACTTGCTTTGACGTGTTCAGGTTCTTTACTACGTTTTAAGACATTTATGCAAATCGAAACATTTATAAGAAAAAAGCGAAAATGACATGCCAAAGAGTATTTTTCCACAAATCATATTTTAGAAAATGGTTTTATTTAACAAATTATTTGGACAAAAGTAAATAATACACATAAAAAATGACCCATCTATAAAATCTTAATTTCATTCAAATTGAATAATAATAATAATAATAATAATAATAATAATAATAATAATAATAACAATAATAATAATGACGATGATAATATTAATAACCGCCACAATGATGACAACGGCATTGATGACAATGATAACTACAGTGACTTTTTGATACGACGAGTCACCAATTTCCCCCATGTGTTGTTTTCAAACGCCCTTACCTCCAATTTCCTCTGCAGGATATAAGCCATGCTGTGTTAAAATCAAGAAAACAAACACGAAAACAGCTTCCTTCAGATCTGAGTCATGGAAGCGAATGAGTGATGGATAAGTGAAAAAGATCTTCACGGTGATTTTTTCAACGACAAAGATAAAGTGATAATTTTTGTGTTTCTCTATACATTTTACAATAGGAATTTGATGAGGACAATGCAAACCAAAAATTTGAGAAAACAACTTCGCATAAGATGTTGAATTTGAATATCAGACAGGGACATCAAATTGGTGCGAGTCCAGAAGTCATCAGAAATAGAAAGAGAAATAAACAGTTTAAGGGCTCCGAGGTCATCATAACCGAATACAGTGATCCCAACCTGGTAAAGGAACTAACAATATCTGATGACGATTCAGATAGTAGTAAAGTGACAACAATGAACGATGGCATAGTAGAAGATAATGATGATGAAAAATCGGATTCAGATATGTAAGTACCTAAATTATATCGTTTGCCAATTGCGTTTACCTAAGTTATTTGTTTTACACGACGATATGTGTACCTCAGATAGAGAGTGAGATAAAGAAAAAATATAGTAAACATAGTTAGAACAGGTGACTAAGATTTGTCCACAGAAATAGTCAATTGCAACAGGCTCTCTGATTATTTTTTGATGTCATCTGCCATGTGGATATTAAGTTTAATATAAAATTGAAGTGATTCACAATGAAAATTCAAATGCAAATAGATCTTTTGCACAAAAGTACCTACCTACTTACTTAATCCATCCATTCATACCTCCTTGCATCCATCCATCCATCCATCCATCCATCGATACATACATACATACGGACAGACAGACAGACGTTGTGCACTAAGACCTTACAAATCAAATTTCACTCCACAGTTTTGTATTCTATACATGTTGATTTTCTAAATAAAAAGCGAATCTCTACATTGAAAGTATGAAATTATGTGCTGTTTAAAGAGGGACGCATGAATGTTATATTAGCATACATTCTGTTTTACTGTGCATTTTGTTCTATATGATTACCACAGGGTTCGAATATTAAACGATGCGTTCACAATGAATGCACTTGATTAGAACGTAAAAATGTGTACTACGTTTTCTAGATGAAGACATCTCCATATGAGTACAGGTGTAGGAACATTCGGTTATTAAAACAGAGATAAGGCAAAATTGTAAGTTCCGCTATCTTTAAGCATCTTTTGAGAACACAGAGCATGGACTTAATCAATTACGGGATCATTGTTACTTGAAAACATGACAAAACTATCAGCTAGACTGAACGAGGGTTCTGGTTTAAAACCTACCAGATGAAAGAAAAGTCCGTTCCTTTGGATGCGTTCACTGCAAATCGCAAGTAGACGTCAAATAGAGAGTGTAATCTTAAATCTGACCATTTTCTTTATATTCACTCCACTGCCAACGTGATGATATTTGGTCGCCCGAAGGAGTGACGTTATGCAATGCAATCTTGGATGGGTGGCCACTTATATAACCTTCACACGTCACCTGCAACGACTGACACCGAGACGGACGAGGTACAAATCAAATATGTCGCTACTACTTTAACCTAACTGCATTATTTGAATTGTCATCCTTTGCCGAGTAATAAATAAAAATAGAAGTTCAGTCTCAAAATAGCTCTTGAGCAGGAAACTTATATGGTTTCCCAATGACACCATGTCTGCGGAAATGAATTCGACAGGATTTCACTTACTCAATTTATTGTGTACTTAAACAGACGAAATTAAAAGTTACAGGCCTATTTCTTTTAAAGGGATGTAACCTACTGAAAGGGAAATAATCCAGATGCTAATGCTGATTAGATAAAATATTATGATTTCTTTCCTGGTTTTTTTTTTTTTGTAATATTTACTCCAAGATTTGAGATTAACGAAAAAGGACTAGAGATTAAAATGAAGCCTAAACCACATCCGAAGACTTCAGATGTACGTGCACGTGGTAAGTAAGAGACACAAATTAATGTTTGTATAACGTTTCTATATTGTTGAACGTTGGATATTTTGTGACGGGGGGTGGGGGTGGTCACGTTTCTAGCATTTTAGCCCATAAAGTTTTGCTGTAATTCCGTCTTTACTGTTAGTGTAAAGTTATCTTCGCATTGATCCATCCACCTTGTGACTTTATATATAGCTATTTCAATAAATGTGAGAATTGTTTAAAGCACAAAACGCTATTTATATGTCCAAATAAGTGATTATTGGAAAATTGGTATAAACATTAGTACACATCAGATTTAATCTCTTCATTATCTACAGCTGCCCCGCAAACAGAACATTTTCGTCTCCCTAATGCTATAGAGTCTGACAGCGAGACAGAGATGTGGGTGATTCCAGATAGGAAACGCGAAACCGATCTTGACTTATATCAGAACACTTCAACCGTACCACTCAAGGTAGGCTGTACACCATAACGCGGAGGAGAAAGAGGGGAGAATCAGGACGGAAAGAGTATGTATGTAGTATTATTTTACGAGAGAGAGAG